>JAKSZP010012477.1:0-45707 GCA_022478985.1 Massospora cicadina
AAGTTAATCAAGGGTATAAAGTTTTAGGGGACTAATCAACTGGTTTTCAGAAAATTATCTGGAAAGTTGTCCGCCTTCTGCCTATAAAAACCCCTAACATTTTCTAATAAAAAGTAGAATTCAACTAAAATGTATTTATATTTAATTCTGTATTGAAAGTTGAGGGAACAAAGTCCCCTAGTCTTTTTTCTCAATTACAATTACCAGAGTGGATTCGTTTCCACCTATTTTGAAGACTCAACTTACTAATTGTCATCATTCAACTAGTTTTTATAATATTATTCATCAACTAACCTGTTCAATAAACTTACCCAAATGTTTACAACCCCCATACTCATCCTACCCAGTCTGATATCCCAAACCCCTCTGGAACATAGAGTATTAGCTTTAAAACTCAGAAAACCCTTACTAAGTCAGAAAAGGCGGTTCAGAGCATCAAATATGAGGTTACAGGTCACAGATTTCAGATCTGAGTTAACAGTTTGACCCTGAGAGCTTAAAATCTAGATTACCAGTGTAATTAATTTTTTAGGAAGTGGAATATGCCAACCTTTAAAGACAGGTGAATATGCTCAAAATTTGGGCCTATATGTTTTACTATGCAGCCAATCTTAGATATCCAGATTCAAAGCTTTTATGAGCTCAAACAAATTTAAGAAATATATTCTCCAACACATGCTTCTATTCATACTGCAACCAATAGAAATCAATCAGAATAGAGCCCAATCTAGACCAGTTCCAAACCACCTTCCAATCCCCTCTCATAGGTATAAAGACAACAGACCCTTGTAGAGGTATGTTGTTAATTCATTCTCCAAATTTAACTTTTTATTTATATCCTTTTTTCAAATTGCTCTCTGTGGACTCCACCAATTTATTCAATTACAATATTACTCTTTGAGTTTGGAAAAGCACTCTGCTATCAGCGTTCTGGCTCTGATGATCATTGAATGGGCACTGTAATTCATTGATTCAACTTCTAGTTAAATACTAGAAGAATCCATAAGAAGCTATGAGAAGAATTATCTCCTCAATCCACCTTACCAGAAGCTCATTCTAATATGCTAGATTTTTTTAGCCGACCCACCACCTAATTGGCATGAACTTGCCAACAAAGGGCTTTCCAATTCATCACTTACAGGGTCCATCTTTAACCACCAGATTTGTCCCACCACTCCGCCACTGACTTGACACAATTTAGGAAACAAGAGGCCTTCCAACCCGCCAATTTTGGTATGCTATTCATTTTCAAAGAACGGCCGTCCATCCAACTCAAAATGGAATCCCAATTTCTGGATCATCTGGAGCATCCAACATTGGGAAATCTACCTCTTTTCATATAAGCAAACCAATTCTATGCTCTGAAATCTTTGCTGACTCTGCACGACAATTTATTCCACTTCAACAACTGGATTTGATCACCAAGCTCACCTTGTATATGAATTAAAACAATTCATTTTATGTGTGTTTCTGCTCATTATGATTGTGTATTAGTACCCCTATATGATCTTAGTGACTATCAAAAGTATGAAGGAACAGTTTACTTTTGGAAAAATATCAAAGGCCATAAATTGCCAATAAGGAGGAGTGTTCGTCCTCTATGCCTCTCCAACCCTTGGGGTTGCCAAAAAGACCTGCGGCAGCCCCCAATGCAGCTATTTGGTTTGCTATGGTCATTTGATAAGTGCTTGAACATTTATTTCCCTCACAGGAACCCTAGAACAATATTCTTGCAAATTATTATGACAGCTGTGCTCGGCATTTAAGCCTTCCTGTAAGTCCAGGGGAACGTCCCCTGTGCGTATATTGGCGATTTTCCCATTCCTAAATAAGAAAGGTCCAAAGAGGGTGGCTGTACCCCTCATCGCCCAGGGCAACCTTGCCCACATGGTAGACAAGCGCTGGGTAAAAGCACTCCCTCTAAAGATTCCTCCCCCAGTACCTGCACTCACCTTTGCCAAACTTGTCTGCCAAATTAAGGAAATTTGTGCCAAGACTACCAAATCAAAGACAAAAGGTCTAAAACCGAGGGAATAAAGCCCAACGATCAGAAAACTAATAGTCAAGAAGGGACAAGTATTGAATTATTGGCCAGAATTGCTGACAGTTTTAGCTCAGTTAGCAGTAAAATCACCAATGCCAAACACCCCTTAAAAACATATGGGATAATCTCCGATGAGCAGATGATATCTTTGGGAACTATCACAGATACATTAAAATCCCTATCTAATGAATTAGAGGTTGCAGTCAATGTAACTCATGTGGCCAAACAAACGCCCAGCGACCGGGCATGGGCAGGTTGAGCATTCCAAGCCTGTTTCCAACCAATTGGGACTGCCCCTATGTGGGTGGCCCTGGGGAATTCCCGTTACTCATCAGGCCAGATGCTGTCATGTCAACCGACAAAAATGCAGTTGAGCCTAGTCCAGGCAATTGCAGCCAAATCAATAGCAACTCAGTCTGCCGCTGAATCCTTTGATGGTGGTTCTAGTTAAATTTATTCCCCCCTTCCCTGAAAATTTGCCAGTTTAGGTCAAATTTGAGGACCCAATCCCTGCTTGGACCTACTACAAGATCAAACACTATTTAATCAGTTGCATCATACTGAGGAAATTGTTGGTCGATTCTCTATAACATTTTTCCAATCAATTCCCGCTAGTATACCATTCTTTATTTAACTTAAAACTCTTCTTGCCAAAGTCTTGATGGCTCTGACCTGGTGGCCTGTCAGTCCCTACACCAGATGGGCATTACCAGTTCTGTTTACTACAATTACTCCCATCATAGTCAACAGTATCCAACGCGCAAATAATTCTGGGAACTTAATCCCATTATTGAGGCTATCCGCTACCAAGGTATCAGAATTCTGTGGCCTTATATCTCTCATTTTTAACCAAGGATCCGCCCCCTTGTCTCTACATCAGTAATGAATCCTCCCACCAGAAACTGTGAAGTAGTAAACCCTGTATTACAATCCCCTGCAGCAAGACCCTCAGTGTCTGGGGTTGTTTCTATATGGTTTTTATCAGGTTCCTATTCATGCTTGTTTTACATCAGCGAGTCCTTATTTCCCAATTCACAGCCCCATACAACGTTTTATGAGTGGAAATGCTACTGTCATTCTGGCTTGCCTTTTGGGTGCTCACACATCCCAATTGGCAGGCTGGTCTAAACTTCTTCTGCCATTTTAATGAAATTTCACTAAGTTTTGTTGCACCCAGAATGGAAGCACAATCTTTTAATCAGCTGAATCCATGGTATATCTTCTAATAAACATAGTGGAATGGTCTCGTAAGTCAGGAGTGTGATTATGATTTTCTAAAAACAAATTACAGTTTATAAAAACAGATGACAAAAGGGTGAATATCAGTTTCTGACAGCTAAGCTGTTATTATATACTGAAAAGAGGTCAATGTCCATAATTAATATCTTGAAAGGACAAAAAGGCTTGGTTTTGTCACTTTCTGCTTCTATAAGGTGATATGAAAGATTGTTGGGTAGGAACGCCCACATGCATGCTCAGGTAAAGTTTTGCCTTAAACCAAATAGTGGCGATACTACACATAATTTAATTTTTGGGTTTGTCAATGATGACAAGAGATAAGCATATACAATGTAGTAGAAGTGCCTCTGCCAGGGCTCCAGAGCAAGATCCAAGACCATGGCATTAGTTGCCGCTATAATAGAGGACATAATCTATAGAATTAGACCTGAAAAAGCTTATCTGAATTAGAAGGCTTTTTTTATATTGTATAAAAAGAAACTGAATTAAGATGAAGTGGAATCGATAGTATCAATAACCTTATTGTAAATTTGAATGTCAGTTGAGTACTTTGTGAAGAAAAACAATTTTAGGTAAGGTGAACTTACTAGGAACTGGAAGTCAATAGCAATCACAGAGGTTTGGGATATTTTAGCTGAATTTTCCTCTATTGAATCAGTAGTTTGAGGGTCGTTATTCTTAGAATTGTTAGCAAATTCCCATCCATTGGAGCATTACTTTGTGAATCATTATTCTCAGGTTTAGTTGCCAGATTTAATCTAGTATTGATTTGGGAGTTTAATCATATCCATTTCATGTAAGCATGATTTCTCAACTCCCCATCTGGTTTTGAACTCTTTGTGATTTGTTACCAGTTGTTTATATTCTTACTAAAATACTAAAAGATTGAGGTCTACTCACTTTATATTCTTAAAATATGAGAGCAATATTACGTCCAGTCAGAGCTTGAATTGTAATAAGTTTTGATTTTTAGTCTGATATCAGTGAGCTCTACTAGGTTTGATAGTTTCTGAAAGAAAACTTCTATGATTTTGGCAACTTAGTTGCTTAAAAAAATCTAAATCTTTTAGAGAATTTATTTCATTAATATGAGCACCTTCTTTATGTTTAAATTAAAATTATAAGTCAGATAAGATATTAATATAGGGTCGCCTGACCACTACATAAATCTAGTACCTTACTAGGAATGTTTTTTGAGGTATGGTTGTTTATGAGGGCCTAAATCACTAGAAATTGATTTTCACATAACATGAGAAGATAGAAATGCATTCTACCAATGATAGAAATATTAAGTATAAAAGAATTGACATAAAAACGTGTTCAATATTAAGTGTAAAAAATAGCGTCAAGGGATATTCAATGTTAGATATTGGCTCAAATTTATGCCACTGTCTAAGAACCTGAGACAAGAGACACATAGTGCTCACAAACCTTAAGCCCACGAGGGCTTTTTCAAATTTTTTTTAAATTTCCCTATAGTAACTAAGGACAAATATTGGTAGTGCGACTTATTCTAAAAAAGAGCTCAATTTATTAAAAATCCAAAATAGATTTCAATTTTAAGATCTACTCTATTTTAGTATACCTAGTAGTTTTCAGAATTATAGTAAACATAGATTATGCAACTGGTTTTAACAGTTTCTATCACGTTTTTATACTCCAACTGTGGTCAGATCCTCTATTCTGATGATCAATATTGAACTTACCTTGCCTAAATATAATATATCAGATGCTCAACAAGACAACAAACGCACAACCTCACCTTTGTGGCACCTTTATGCTTGTGGTCCCTCACCTGAAGCCCTGGTAATAAAACTGCCTATTGCTCTCTGTAAAGATCTTGTCTTTAACAGGAAATGTCAGTAGAAAAATAATTTTGTTGCATAATGTATAGCATGTTGGGGCAGTTAGTATTAATTATAGCCTCTATAAAAAACTAATGATACTAAATTACCTAAAAATCATTTTGGAGTACAAAAAGATTAGAATATGCCAAAAAATGTAATGTAATGATAGAAAATGAATCCTAGGGGGTGGAAGGCGAGTTGTTAAGGGCATATGGCTACCAACCTGAAAGTTGCAGGTTCAATTCCCACCCTTTGCACATCGATTGGGGTTCCAGCCAAAGAAAGCTATTGGCAGTTAGTAGGTCTAATAACATAAAAACCTTACCCATGACGTAACCAGAAAAATTTGAGTCCCAATCCAGAAGTGGAAAAACTTTCTTTGATGGAGTTGACCCTGTTCAGGTTTCATGTCGCTTCTTTCTTTCAGTAATGCCTGTCCCCTGGTCAGCTTGCCTCAGTTAAACAAAGATAGATAAGTAAATACTAGTCAATTATTCTATAATCTTATTAAGCTCAGGATTCACCTTAATATAAACAAGCCATTGATTTAAGTGTGAAAATTTTGAGTACTGACATTATATAGCAAGTTATTGAATGGTTTTAGGATAAAATTATTGCTGTACAATTATATCTAAATGAATCTCAATTTTCTGTCTATTAGATTTTTTGAAAATTATTACCTTTTTTTAACTTTTAATTGAATTAAATTAAAAAAACTCTTTAGCCAATAGCCTTATTGAGTTGATTTAGCTGTTTGATGAAGTAATACAATCTATGTAAATTATTAGCCAAGCTTGTTGTTAATACCACTATCAAGCATCTTGACTTCTTATACTACAATTTTTGACTTTGTAGGCTTTATTTTGATAATAATGAGATATTAAATTTGACTATCATCATTTTTATACTAAATAAACTATATTAATGATTATTCTAGGATATACTGGGGAAAGCTTAAAGACTTGGAAGATAAGTCAATAGTGTTGCAACATAGTATCTTCTACTTCCCGTGTGTTCCTATCACTTTGGTACTTTATATTGAAGCATATAAAGGGTGCTTAGCCAAGCAGGACTTGCAAGCATCAATTTTTTTATCAAAAAGTGAATTGAACAAGAATTAAGAGAGCATCCAACTGCCTATGTACACTGCAACTATAGAGCAGTATCCAGGCCAACCATCCAAGCGTAGGAAAGTCAATCCGCCCATCTGTGCATAGCACATAGAAAGGGATGGCTTGCCTGGCAAACATTAAATAATAAAATGAAGGACACCAAGATGGACATACCATCTGTTGAACTTACCGCTGGCCCAGTCCCTCACACAAATGATAACAGTGAAGGGCTGAACAACCCATGTATGTCAAATAACGATTTTGTGACACAAATTATGACAAAACGTGTGAACAAATTGAAGGGTCATGGCACCCTTATGACTAGCACGGATAATGGGGCCAACTCCCCAGGATCGGTGTCCACTGACAACCAGACAACAGGAGTTACCCTTGGGGAGTGAGGCCTGACACTGAGAACAGCGGTGTTGGGAATATTCCCCACCAAACCTCAAACAGTAGATGAGATTGGTGTCATGAAAATGGCAGAAGAAGTTTAGATCAGCCTGCCAGTTGGGATGTGTGAGCACCCAAAAGGCAAACCAGAATAACAGAGGCATTGCCAACTGAATGACATTGTATGGAGCTGGGCATTGGGAAACGACGAATCATTGGTGCAGCACAACAGTGAGTATGATCCTGACGATGAACCAAATTGAGCCCGCCCCAGACACTGGAGGTCTTGCTGCAGGGGGCGGAGCCACAGAAATAGTCTCAATAAGTTCACTGGTATATGGGTTTGATTTGACTGGGGAGACAAGGAGGCAGATCCTTAATTGAAGAAGGTGGACGTAAGGCCATAAGGTCCCAGTGTACTGTTGTCAAAAGTTCATGACAGCAAGGTTAAATTGCCAGAAGTATTTGACCCGCTGAATCCAATCTACAACGGTGGGGCCACAGTGACCATGAGTACTGGTAGAGCCCATCCAGTGTACGGACTGACAGGCCACCAGGGAAAAGCCATCAGGGATGCAGCCAGAAGAAAATCAATTAGTTTAAACTTGATTGGTTTTTGGGGCAAAATTTTATTGCAAAAGGAAAAGAAAAAAATTGACCAAAAATTTTCTCAGTGCAATGCAACTGATTAGTAGTGGTCAATTGGTGTGGGGGCAAGCTGGGATTGGGACCCTCAATTTCAACCTAACCGGCAAATTATTCAGGAATGGGGCGGATAAGTTCACTTGGAACCAACATCAGAGGAATTTGGCAGTGGGATGAGTCACTGTCAGTTCAACCTCAAATGTCCAAACTGAGGCTCAGCTGCATTTCTGACATTTGGTGTGACAGCATTTGGCATGACGAGCAGTGGGATTCCCCCAAGGTTACCCCATGTAGGGGCAGACCCATTTGGTTGGTAATGGGTTTGGGACGCCCAACCCGCCCATGCCCAGTTGCTAGGCCATTTTTTTGGTCATAAACGTTGCGTCAGGAGCAATTCCTGATTTTCTGGATGGGAGCTTCAAACCCTCATCAATGGTATCCAGTGCTGTTACCTGCTTATTGGGGATAATCCCCAAAGATTTTAAGAGAAGGGTGATTTTTTTGATCATTGTGTTGGTCAGATTGAAACTGCCAGAATTCTGGCCAATAGATCAGTCTTTATCCCTTTTTGACTTTATGAAATTCAAACACAGGGCTGATTACCACTCAAATTTGTTCTGATCAATTTCATTTCAGCAATCTCGGCGCAGATTTCACTAACTCCCCATAACAGTTCCGCTGAGGGGAGTGTGGGTATTGGGGGAGGAATCCAAAGTGGAAGAGCTGTTACCCAGCGCTTGTCTACTAAATGAGTGAGGTCGCCCTGAGTAACAAGTGGTACAGCCATCCTCTTTGTTACCTTCTTGCTCAGGAATGGGAAAATGACCTAATCAACACCCAGAGGAAGTTCTTGGGACTTAAAATTGGGGCCTCACAGGGTAAGAAAATTTTTGTGGAAAAAACAAAAAACCCAGATAAAGTATTGGTTGGATCCAAAACTGACTCAGATACAATTGACAAAAATCAGCTTCTCAAAGCAACAGAGCAGTGACATAAAAAGTTTTCTGCCAATACAGAGTAACTTACCAAATCTGCTTGGAGTATTTGAGTAAAGAAGAAGTCGGGCACCTGTCCTGACAAGGCCATTTGGGGGGAGAATAGTCCCCAACCAGAAATTGATCCAGCAACCTGAGAAAATCATCAGGCATGATTCCTGATAAACCATCGGGCACAATCCCTGAAGAATTCATGTCAACAGTGGGGTCTAGCTTAACCAAGAATCGACAGCCAATCCTGAATGGACCATAAGGACCAAACCATGACAATTTCGAACCATTGGAGGGTGCTAGATTAGCACAAAGTTAATTGCCAAACCATTACAAACCATTGAGGACCAACTCCAATGGTGGTCAAGCTATGTTGGGGACTGAATATGAGGGAATGGACACTTGAGAAAAGTCAGCAAGAAAATTAAAAGTACAACCAAAAGGGGCCAAAACCCTGACAGCAGTCAAGTTAGCGGCTAGGGCCCCAGTGAAATATACCCCAATTCAGACAGACATGTTAGCGCTCATGGTGTGTCTACCCATGAAGTCAAAAAATGGGAGGCCTTCCAGTTCCCATACTCTACGGCAACTCAACGGGTCTTCAAAAATATCATACCAGCCATTGTGGCTATGTGGTGAGACCACAAGTTTTCCACCGGAGCAGCCAAACATTGGCTCAATACCCAAATCTTAATTGATATGGTGATACTTTTTAAAGGAATTGCGAGTTTAGGTTGAAGATGCCCCGGAATGGATGAAAATCCCAGTGGAGAACAAGGTGACTGAAGCCACAATCCCTAAAGATTCAACACTGGCAGATGTGAAGGCCTGGATAGATTCTGGCATTGACATTTTAAATGTGATGGAGTATAACAAGGCTGGCATTACAGCACGATACACCCAAGCCATCAGGAGCTTGGGCCTCACCCCAACAGAATTAGCTGAATATGCAAAACAATTCCTGAACAATTCGACTGCCCTCAAATGGGCCCAATACACCATTCCAGTAGACAGGGCAAGGTGTGATATAGTACCACATTTCCTCAGATGAGGCAATACCATGGATCATGGCTGGGTTCAAGACCACCAAAGCCCTACACTGGTCAGACACCTGAATCCCACTAGCTACTGCATCAAACCTGATGAAAGCGAGATGGAAAAAGTAAAAAGCGGTGGAGTGGGGACCATTCTGGGATTGGTCGCCAGAAGAGGCCATCAACTGGTCCGCCAACAGATTCACACTGATGGAAATAAAATTTTGGTTCCGAGTGGGGGCCAGTATGGACCTAGTGCACAAATGGGCGGAGCTGAGGGTGACTAAACCGAATCATGAAACCCTTAGAGGCTGAGCCTTCCCTATCAAAAAGTAGAGAATCTGGTGCGACGTTGTAACAATCGCTGAAGCCGCAGACTGGGACGCAGTGAGGTTTACCCCAGAGTCAGCCCAACCATGGATGGAACACAAGATTTCATTACAGGTGGCAATGATGATGAAAGGGGTCATGACCCCCAGACCTGGGCCAAGAATAGCTCAAAGCGGGGATCCACATTGAAACCATCCAGTATTGGAAACAATCCTTCCTAGAAACAATGCTAGTGGCCCCAAATGCCGCCAAAGGTTTCACACCCTCTGAAGCGTTCCAATGGAGTGAGGCAGGAGTTCCAGCAGCCATTGCATGAATATTGACAGATGGGGGCTGGAATAGTGTCACAGTAAGGGACTGGTGCCAGCATAGCTCAGTTACGCTGGAGGTCCTTCAAAAATACCTCCATTCAACGTGCAGCCCAGAATCCGCCCTCAAGTGGTACAGACTGGGGTTCTTGCTGATGGATGCCCTTGAGTGGCAAAGCCTTGAGATCAGAGTGCAAATGGCTAAAAATATCAGTCACTGAGGTATCAGCATTCATCAGATTGAAGCATTCCTCAATTGGGGGTTCGGCCTTGATGAATTGATAAGCTGGATTTTGAAAGGGAAGGCCCCCGCTGAAGTACCCAAACCAAGCGCAAAAGCCAAATCCTACAGCGCAGCGGCAGCGCATACCAATGAAAACACCTGGAATGGAGCAGGGAGCCACATTGAGTACATCCATCAGTTGATCAGCAGAGGCTTTATGGACTGCCAAGCACCGAAATTGTACCTAAAGGATGCTATCTGAATCCGTCTGCAGCTAGTGGAGGAGGAGAAATGGTCTGACCTGACAATGTCAATTTATCAGGAACTCAATGAAGTCCTAGCTGGAGGGGACTTTGATCACCACTGGGTACCCGAATGAGGGTATATTGATATAGCAATTCCAGGCGAATTGGACCGCAAGAAACTCCTCAAAATCAGCATCATATACAAGAGTCTTATCTGCAAATTGAGCCGACCAGATACGCCAATCAAACTGCAAGGTGGGTAACCTTCCAGAACCTCCTGACTGATTGCAAACAGAAATGGATGAATGAAGCAATTTGGATAGGATTATTATACTATGGGGAAGTATGAGAATTTTGGCAAGCCAGCGGTGATTACATTGCGAAGTGCCTCCGCCCCCAGATAGTGGAAGCGCTCTACAAACTGGCACTCTGGATGAAACTAAACAAAAATCGCCCTACCCCATTTCATCCGCCTGCCCAGCTTAGACAGGGTAGTATATGTCGAACAAGAAGATGCCAAAGTGTGCCAGTTCTGTTACCAGACCAGCCACACAGTGGCTCAATGCCATCACTGTAAAGGCAAAACTACTCGGGAGTATAAATATGACCCCATTGGGGGGTCACCAAGGTCAGTAACAAGACTTTCCTCCACCTAAAAGCCAGAGAATGGATCCTGAACAATCTAACAGAGGTAGCGGACATGAAACATCAACGACAAAAATTATAACTGGCATATAGGGAAGCGTGGGAGTGAGAAGCAGCCAAGCAACTTGAAGCAGATGATGAGCATTTATAAATCCATACCCTGAATCATACAAAAAGGACGAAGGAATGTATCCTGCACCAATGGAGCCATGTCCAATCCAAGTGGAATGGATGATTTGTGAGGAAGAAAGATGGCAGAAGGCGAACCCAAGAAGTCCCCCAATAAGGGATGGACACAGGAAGCCAACAATTCAAAATTGAAGCCTGACAAGCTGAAAGTGAATACTAAAATGAATTGGAAGTCATCAGCAAACAAACCTGAGGAGGCCAGCAAAATTAGTAGATGTAATGAAATTGACAAAGTTGGCCAAACAATCACAGACTAAAAAATTGAGTTCTTCCAACAAATCGACCAAAGGGGTGAGAATCTTAATGATGGACGAGGGGAAATCCGCCACTCCGCCAGCAGGGGACAAGGGGCACTCAGAAACAATCATAAAACTTTCCCCATTATCCATCAACAGGGAGATGGGGATGGCGACTGAATTCCCAGTACACAGGATGCCCGGGAATATAATCCCAGTTCCGACCACCAACCCCAAAAACCAAACATTACACCCCACCAACCATCAATGCCATCTTCAGCTACCAAACAGACCTCAGTACGTGACTCAATCCACAACCCAGATAATGCTAATCCTCATACCTGTGGGTCAGGCAGCTGGAAATGAGGATAGTGACCACAAATGTTTGGGGGATGGTGAGCATACAAATGAGGAGGAGGAAGATGCACCATTTAAAAGCTTATAACAATATTGACCTAATTTTTATTTCAGAAATGCAAGCTGGTAACCAAAAGGAGATGATGCCGAGCTTGAACTGCGATGCAAAGAACCACCCATGGTCCCACCAAATAGGCTACCAAGCCCTAAGGATGGACCATGTGGCGATTGTTGTATTGACAAGGAAATAGACCTAGAGTTTGTGGAGGGAACTCACGCTGGAAGGATCTTAATAGCAATGGATACAAACAGAGAAATTGGCAAAGCATACGAGTGGTAGCAGTCTACGCTCCACCAAAGCTCCAAGAAAACTTTATTTTTTGGGAATTTTTAGTGGAGGTGCCATCTGAAGTGATGACCATAATAGCAGGAGACCTGAACTGTTGGACAAATGCAAGGCAAGATATGTTCCTGATGGGAGAACATCCCAACAGAAAGGCTGAGGAGATGCTGGATTACCTAGTCAGATCAGGGATGTGCCTAATGATTGATGAGGAGGACGATGACCCAGCCACCTTAACATGATGGTCATATGACTCTGCCAGATCCCCACAGTCCATATCATGTTTAGACTACATCCTAGTGTCATCAGATCTCAAGACGATGATGTCCAACAGTGAGGTTAGCATAAATGCCAAAAGTGACCATATGGTTGTCTGTGTGGATATTAATTTTGATGAACCCCCAAGGAACTGCAAATGGCAACTGGCACCAGCCATTCTGAGGGATGGGAAATGGCTTAAAAGATTGATGCTGGACTGTATCAACTGGTAGCATATCTGGACAACTTCCCGGAGTTGGACCCACTAGAACAACGGACTCAGATCAAAGTGAAACTGAAGAATAATAGCATGAAGTTCGAAAAAGCAACCACCTACAAGAGAACTTTCACCACAAAGAAGCTGAATTCTGAATTAGAAAGGCTGAGGCTCACCCAGTGGGACAGTGAAGACTGGTGGGGTGAGTATCAAACAACACACAAAAAGCATCAGGCCATAATGATGAAGCAAGACTCAGAGAGATAGACCAATGCAACTTACCAATATCAGAGCCTAGTGGGGACAATGACCAAAGAGGGCCTGAAGAACCTCAAGGAAATTAGAACCAAGGCTAGGATATGGGAATTGGAGACAGCGGAAGGGGGAGTATCAACAGATCCAGAAATGATCAAGTGTGAGGTCGAGCAATTCTATGGTGATATTTTCTGACAACGAGAAATTAGAAAATTGGCAACAAATACCCTAATTGGCCTGGTCAAGATGGCACTGGGGGCTGTACGCCAGAAGATTTTACCAAATTATCCACCAAAATCTCTATTGATAGAGTTAAGAAGGCACTAAAGGAGTCGCCAAGAATGAAAGCACCAGGCCCCAACAATATGTGCGCAGAAATATACAGCGCATTCTGTGACCACATTGTGCCTGAGCTCAAAACCCTCTTTAACCACTGTTTACAAAATGGCCATCAAATTCTGGGGGGCCAAGAGACTCAAATTGTACTCTTGTACAAAAAGGGCCTCTGACGCCAATTTCAGAGCTGGCGCCCGATTGAATATCAAACACCAATTATAAACTGCTCACATGCATACTATCTAATCTGCTTATGGCAAAGGCACTGCGCATGCTCCATAAAGCCCAGAACGGCTTCGTCAAAGGCTGTAGTATATGGGACAGCATTGGTTCAGTACAGTGCGTACTCCAGGATGTGAGGGGTATTGTAAGTCCTGGGGAATGTCCCTTGGCTGTTGATCAGGCCATCTTCCCATTCCTAAGTAAAAAGACACCGAAGAGGATGGTGATACCCCTCATTACTCAGGGTGATCTCGCTCACATAGTAGATGAGCAATGGGTAACAGCCCTTCCACTTTAGATCCCACCCCAGTACCCACACTCACCTCAGCAGAATTGTTACAGGATATTAGCAAAATCTGCGCTGAAATTGTTGAATTGAAATTGGCCGGATCTAATTTGAGTGGCAACCTGGTTGATGCCCAAAACTCAAATGGTCGGATAGGCATGAAGACTGAGGTATCAGCAGAATGCCTGACGGCTCCAATTCAATCAATAAGCTGATAGAGCTAACATTGGGCGCCATTGACGAGGGTTTGAAGCCCTCTGTTGGCAATTTGGGCGTTGTGGCCAATGTGATGCCATTGACCAAATGAACGGTCCAGTGACTGAGTGTGGGAAGGTTGGGCGTCCCAAACCCATTCCAAACCAAATGGACCCGCCCCTATGTGGGGTGGCCTTGGAGGATTCCTGTCACTTGTCAGAACAAACGCCGTCATGCCAACCATCAGAAATTTAACCGAGCTCCAGTTTGGATGTTTGAGGTCAAACTGACAGTGACTCAGCCCACCGCCAAATTTTGCAATGTCAGTTCTCAAGGAACAAAACCCCCATTCCCAAACAATTCTCAAGTTAGGTCAAAATTGCAGGACCTAATCCTAGCTTGCCACTACCCCAATCAACTACTATTTAATCAGTTGCATAGCACTGAGAAAATTTTTGGTCGATTTTCTTCCTTTAAATTTTCCATTAAAACCTTCCCAAAATTTAGTTTTTACTTATATGTTGAAAATGAAACCATCTTATCCACCGATGTTCTTGCGCCCATTGGGTCTAATGGCTGTAAGTATCTGGTATGCTATCTTGTGCCTATATAAAATTCTGGCCCACCAGCAGACATTGGTGAGATTTTTTTCCAGTTCCATATCCATTGAACCAGCAGCAGTGCCTCAGGCATTCTGGTTTGCCGTTCAAGTGCTCTGGAACTCTGACTGGCAGGCCAGTCTAATTCTTACTTGCTGTTCGCCTGACAGGTATCAAGAAGGGTTACCTTATGTTCCTTGACATGGAAAAGGCATATGACTGAGTAGTGTGGTCATTACAACACAAGGCGCTAAAGACAGTAGGTATCCCTGACACCTTTGAGCATGGATAATGATGCTGTACTCGGGCCTGGTAATGAAGGTGATTGTCACAGATGGCATAACCAACGAAATCCCAGTTGGGCAGGGTCTCTGACAAGGTGACCCTATGTAACCAATACTCTTTAATTTTGCAGCCAACATTCTGCTGGCAGCAGCAGATGTGAAGCTCTGGGGCCTAGTCCAACCCAATCAAATGCCCCTGAAGATGCTAGCATTTGCTGATGACATGGTAGTAGGCATAAGCTCACTGACTGACCTCCAATGTGCTGAGGAACTATCAAATCTCTACCAGCTAGCTTCAAATGCAAAAATCACCTTGGCAAAAACCTCAGTGATGAGGATTGGCAACCCAAATTTCAGCCCGCCGACTGACACAACGCCAATCATGAACTCCCAGACAATCTGATACTTTGGGATACTATATAATGATAAGGGACAAGTGGTACCGGAGACTGAACAGGAAGTATTGTCAAGCTTATCAATCCAAATGGCATGCTGGAAGAGCGCCAGACTATGCCTTGAGGAGAAAATGCAGGCAATCAACATCTTCATATTCTCAAAGTTGTGGTATGTTGCTCATGTGCTGCCAATGAGCCCACACCTAGAGAAGAAAATAAGGACAATGCTCCGAACCTTCCTGTGGTTTAAGGCGAAGGTGGCACTGATACCGCTATAAGCCCTGTCAAAACCAAAGAACGAAGGGGGCATGGGCCTCCTGGACTTCAAATCTCACGCTAGGCGAATATGGGGGAAGTCATTCCTTAAGCTAACACAGATGCACATGCATTGCCCGACCCTGGCATGTGGCGTGAGCTGGGTAAGAGCCCAAGGTCTTCAATAGCTGATCTTTCCCCACTCAATCCATGAATGGATGGTTCACCACCCATGGATAACCTCCCAAAAGGGTACTCCACACTACTGGCGACTATGCAATTGGGCCATGCGCCAGGGTGGATGGTCATTTGAGTGATCAGCCTGAGATGCCAACCAAATAAAAAGTGATGTTGAAGTCTGTAATTCTGCAATGATTTCCGCAATGAGCTGGGAGGAGCATAACCAAATTGCCGATGAATATGTAACCAAAACATTCAAGATAAGGTACAAATTGATGCTGATAGAATATGGGGATCCTCTTAAAACTGGGGCGCAATCTTCTTACCCATCCACAAATCCTAAATTACTGGACTACTAAAGGCCATGACACCAACTACCCAACAAAGTAGTTGATTTTGGGCCTGAACTCCCATTTGGTAACAGCCAAACAGCGTTCAGTAACCTGGCGGATCCTAAATTGGGCATTTAAATTGGGGTAAGCACAGTGGGTCAGACTACCAGCACAAAAATGCCCCATATGTACTGAACCGAAAGCAGACATAGCCCACTGGTACTATGAATGTATTGTGTTCAAAAAATACTGGTCCACGATGTGTTACATCCTATCAGGTGAACAATTGCCGCTGGGAATACATCCATTGCAGGACCTTTTCTTCATAAAAACCCTGAGAACAGCTCCAATCCAACTATGAGCCTTCATTTACCATTATTGTGTATGGGTAATTCATTGTGCGCTCATAGTCAAGGTTTTGAGCAATGAGCGCCCCCACCACAAAGGTTTGGTATTGAAGACCATTCATATTATTTCTGATCAGCTCCGTTGGATCTCAAATTTTTTGCGCCTAATCCCGGGTGTTATAGAGCTGCATGTATAGCTTTTCCCATTAGATTTCTCGTTGTACATGATGAGACTACTAATTGACTGATAATCAAATGGTCTGTAAGCCTGCCAATGCTAGAACTGTGGCTAGCGATGGCAATCACTGATCAGAAATGGTTGGAGGTGCTAGAACTCTAGCTGCCCAAACTCTAGGTCTTTTTTACCCTTGGTTAAATCGCCCGTATTCTGCCCTCCCCTCTTACTTTCCCTTAAAATTTATTTTAAAATAAAGTATGGAGTTTCCTAAAAAATAGCTGAGTAGGGAAAATGCTTCCACCCTAAGTGCAGGTTTTGGATTCGAATCCTGTACTGGCTAGAAAAATTATGGGTGTGGTATATTTGTCCCAAGGTCGACCCACCTCAAATAATTTTTTAATTTGAAGCATATAGAATATAAACTAATTTTCTGAGCAATCTTTTGTTCTTTATAAAGGGCATGATATGGTTAATTATTTGTAAAGATGATATTACTATATCCTTTGAGAGTTATTTTAGAGATTTGGAAGCTTTTATACCTTTATAAAAAATTAGATGTGTGACTTTATTAGCTTCATATGCTTTACACTAATAACCTAGGTCAAAATATTCTTTATAAGTTCAGAGATTATAGTCTGGCTGTGACATATAACTTAATGGTGATTTTATGCTGTTCAGATTATTTGGAAATAGATTGATACTATTATTAAGCAATCTAATGATAGAGCATAAAAGTAAAGTACATAACAATAGACTACATTAATCCCTGCAAAGTTTAACAAAAATCTTTGGGAAGATGAATTGGCTAATTTTCTTAAGCTTTCTTAAGGATATTTGACATGCTTGGATGGTAAGCAATAAATGCTTACTGTAGCTTGGCTACCACCAAAAATGGAATAATAGATAACAATACATTTGGGATTTGAAATATTTATTAACAGCTTGACGATTTCTTGATTTGACTCTACTGATAAAGAAGATAATTTATAGAAAATCAAAAGTAGCTTATCATAATATAATCATTGTTGTTCAGGTAACTATACTGGGGGTATCTATTTTCATAGTTATGTGATAATTCATACAATTTATTTTAGTCTATTAATATATTAAATTGCTCTTTTCTTTCCCATAACAATCACTTTAGTTACTACGATTCAATTTGAAAAGCAATTTTGATAATCACACAGGAGAGATGGATGACTTTAGTAATAAATATAATACAACCTGGGTGAGCGTCACATCAAGCGGTGCGCTAAATGGTGCACCAAGTGAAAGAAACGCCCTGGAGGGGGACCAGGAACCCAATCCGCCAAGAAACCACAAACTCAGACACAATCCAGGTTTATGATGTTTACTATAAAACAAGATCAGTACATGTACATCCAATGCAACCAACCCCTTTCAAAGATGGAACACGGGCTCCAACTCTTCCTTGGGGATGAGTCCCCAACCCTGTGGGAGAAAACATGTGAAGCACAGCCCTCCCTTTTTCCTCACGCGGTATATGTCACCACCAACAACATGGGCTGCAGCTGAATTGATATTGTTTTTGATACAGATGAAGAAGTGGAGGCCGCAGCAAAAGTCTGCATCAAAATTGACCTTTCTGAGGGCAAAAAATAGTGCCCACTGCGCACACCAGATGGAACAAAGCAAAAACTTTGTTCATTTCATTTAACTTGCTCCCTACCAACCTTCCTCATAAGGTAATCAAGGAGGAGCTCCACAAAGGCTCATAGCCTATGGAGAAATTATGCAACTTGAATTACAAAGATAACGCCGTATGCCCTCCTGTGCACAGGCAAAGCTATCGCCATGATCAACCTGTTCCCCAAAGTGGAAGATGACTTATCAGGAATCCCCTGCACAGCAGAGTTTCACTTTGCAGATGGGGGACAGTCATCCACATTCTGAGTTACACCAGAAACGTGCACCGCCTATATGCAACCACTGCGGTTCATTAGGACACAAGGAACACGCATGCCCCATGAAGGAGGGCTTAATGGAAGCAGACAGACTCTGAGGAAGCCATGGACAAAAGTAACAAAACCTTTGCAAGAATGACCAACAGTTGCTACCCATTCTGCTGGGGTGAAGATGGACTTTACTCCATCGTGGACTCAGTTACAAAAAACAATGCAAAGCAGCACAAGTATCCTGCAAGCGGGCAGAGGCTGAAGTGGCAGCGCATGTGGAATCATTCATCAACCCTGGACAAATTCAGGAGGACATTTCAGATATACACTGAGCCAACCAAACAGAACAAAATGCCCAGGTTGAAAATTTATACAGCAACTCGACTGAGTCACCAAGCGACATCAATCATGCACACATTAAGGAAGAATTCAGCTGCAATATGGATGAAAATGCGGTGCACAATTCTACAAATTTGAACCCCAAAATTACAGAACCCAATCAGCACCCCACATTGAACCATCATGAGACCCGGCAGAAAAAAATAATGCAAATCCAAAAAACTGCAATTCCCACGAAAAATTAGGTCAGATCAAGGGAACTAACAATATCACTGAAAGAGTTTGAGTACAGACGCGGAGCATGGCCAAAACGAGCCATGGTGGAATAGGGCCAGAGGGTCCTCCCAACCACTCCTGAGGCGCCACGGGCACCTCAGTATCAATAGGGATGCTAAACATCACGGGATCCAGGGCTCAAACGTCCCAAGCCAAAAAGCTGGCTTTCCTGCAAAAACCCCTTATAGACATCTTGGCCGTCCAAGAAACCCACTGTTTACAAGGGGAAGAAGGATCCTGGTCAACCAGGGTCTCACCATCACAATCAGTATGGACGTCCCACTGTGAGGGAAATTGTTTAAAATAACAAAAAATTTAAAATTACAAATTCATCTTCACACCTTCACAGTCACATCTTGGTAGCAACAATCACATGCCAAGAAGAAACAATCTCAATAGCATGCATCTATGCACCGTGCACTGCAAATGAGAGAAAACAATTTCTCAAAACAGTTACAACTCTCACCCTCCCAACAGATACTATCCTGTTGGACGACTTTAATTGCTGGGATAACCCTGACATGGACCAATGGCCTAACCCCAGGGGATACCCACCGGGGCACATTGAATACCGCACAATGAAGGCATCCCTTGGCCTACAGGATGCCCTCCCCCAGTTCACCACTCCTTCCCCACATGACATGGCCCAACATACGTGAGGGAGCGCTCATATCAAAGAGCCACATCAATCACATCCTCATCCTGCAATCCCAACAATCAAGATTATACAAATTTACAAGAAAAAGTCAATTTCTCAGACCCCCAACTTGTTATGGTGCAGTTATTGCCAACCTGAACCCACGCACAGGTGTTGCCTTGGAGATAGCTTCACCCAGAAAACATAAAATTACCCAAAATATCCAATTGGGTTAAACACAAGGCTACAAACCCAGAATTCACAGCTTCACTCACTTCAGATCCCATCGGAACATGGGAAAATTTTAAAAAGGAACTAATCAACAAAACCTGACATCTTGCATCAAATAAGTACACCACCAACACAGCCACAATCAAGTGTACCTTGGCGGAACTGGAACACCTTGAGCTAAATACCCCGAGATCTGGCTATAGCCCCAACTGGGTACACAAATGGGCGGAAATATCCACCCAACTAAACACCCTCATTTTCGAACACCAACACAGAATCAAAGTATTGAACAAAGGTAAGTTCATAAAGGAAGGCGAAACCTGCTCAACATATTTCTTCTGCCAATTCCACTCCCGCGGCAACCAGCCCACATGCACAAAGTCCGCAAGACTGACAGCACTGTGACAACTGACCCTGTGGAGGTCAAGGAAGTACACCGCTATTACACCAAATCATACCACAAGACGCTGACAGAACCACTTGATTAAAAAATTTATACAAAACGCCGGGATACAAAGCACATCGCCAAATTACAATATTCTAAACCTAATTACATGGGAGGAGCTTTGGGATACAATCCGCGGTGCACCACGTAGGAAATGCCCAGGGCCTGATGGGATACCCTACGAATTTTACAAAAAAATATTTTCAACAAATTGACCCCCTCCTATTGGCGTCTATGAACCAGTGCTTACTGGAAACACGCCTCCTACCTGGTGGCTATGAATCATATGTCATAACTTTATATATAAAAAGGGTGACAAATTGGACCTGGCCAACTGGCGTCCAATCGCACTATCTAATACTGACACAAAAATCTAACAAAAATTTTAGCAGCCAGATTAGGCGCAATTGCCTCTGACGGAAAGTCACCCAACCAGTTTGGGTTTATACCAGGGCGCTCAGTCTGGAACAACATACACCCTGTTGCAAACATTTGCCAATCCAAAGCAACTGGTGCCCTAGTCTTCTTAGACCAGGAAAAGGCATATGACCGCGTTAGCTGGCTATACCTAAAGGAATGCCTACACGCTTTAAAACTCCCACCCAGATTCATATAATGGGCGATGCTCCTCACAGAATCTGAAACTATAGCTGTATGTGGCCCTGGCTTCCTAACTAACAAGATCACACCACACAGAGGGCTCAAACAAGGGGACCCCCTCAGCCCACTGCTGTATAAGTTTAGTTTCAACCCACAACTCCGCGTAACTGACTCACGCTTCATGGGCATAACTGCACAAGGCCAGCCAACAGTCAAGATACTGGCCTTTGCGGATGACTGCGTGGCAGGTATAGCTAACAACAATGATGCCCAACAGCTGGAACGCACCCTAGAGGAATACTCCATGGTGAGCAACGCATTGCTCAACAAAAAGAAAACAGAAATCATTCTCTTAGGCAAGTACATTAACAACTGGGCTACAACACCAGAACCTCATACCCCCATATGAAGGAAAAACCCACTCATCTTACCCTTTGCACACCTCCCACCACCACTCCTGTCCGCCACCTTGGGATATGGCTGGAAACAGGGGATATGCTAATGATACAATGGAAAGTAACTTGCTACAACGGATATCCACCCGCGTCGCCTCCCTCAAGGAAAGATCCCCAGGACTAACGGGGCGAGTAACAGTTGCTAAACACTCATCCTCCCAATACTATGGTACCCTGCCCACGCGATCACCTTCTCACCTACCTTCATAACTTCAATCCGCGTGCTTATCCAGGGCTGGATGTGGCCTGGCTCTCACCCTCCTATTATAATGAACAGAAATCATCCGAAAGGATGAATTTCTGAATGTTACATTCTGATTGGTTCATTCAGTTAATTCAAACTGAACCAATTGGAATTGTTGGGTATGGTGGAGTGGGTGGTCAGACTTGGAGGGCTGGGCTGAGCCACTCCGACCATTCCTTAAGCTTGGCAGGCTTAAGGAATGAATCGGAGAGGCTCCTCAGAAGCGACTTTATAAAAGTTGAACCTGACTTTCTCAAATTCCAAGTTGGAATTCTAAGTCTTGGCCTTGGTCCCCTCCAGTTCAGTATTTTATTATTTTTAAAATAAAAATAAAGTTCTTTCGAGGTGTCACGCCTCGCTTACCTGATATTTTCAGGTTTGGGTTTGTGATAGGGGACCTCATATTAGTGACAGTCCAGCCTCATCACTCCATTTGCCGCCATGTGGGCATTTCTGAGATTTGATGAGAAAAGGTTCGTCTCGCCTGTGCCTAAGTCTGCCTGGTTAGGTTGCCCGCCTGGAATGCCGCCGCGTGGGCATTTCCAGGATGAAACAGATGGGGTCTGGGATCCCCGCCCGTGACACCTATATGGATGGAAACACTCTTTGGCCCACGCTCAAGTGGAGGCATGTGACTAATAGTTTTTGAGAGCCACGCCAACCGCATCCTGGGAACCTGGATAAAGGAAGTCCATGCCCCAGACCTCCCACAACAACACTGGTCTAGGGCAGCATGGACTAACTTCGCACAGGCGCTCAAATTAACCAACCCACATAGCCCACCCAGACTACTATCATACCTTTCTAAACACCCTACCGCAACAGGTCCGCATGGAACCTCCCCTCACTTCAAACGCATCCTCTGAACCATCCGTCGCATGGGATGGACCATAGAGAACACAGGCACTGTGCAGGGAAGGGGAAGACCCAGCCCCCACTTTAAATTAAGAAATCCAGAAAACCACCCCCAGAGAGACATGCTTGCTACAACCCCAACCATTGCTAGAATCGAATACCTAGATGTGTTGGACATTCCATATGACTTAACCATACAGAAGGAAGTGTGGAAAGTGACGCACCACCCAATCCTTAAGCTGAGAATAAGAGCCAACGTCTGGCGCTGTCTGAGAAGGACCTATAGGATGGCGGACCGCTCCAATTCCCTCCACACAACCTGCGCAGTATGTGGAGGGGAGGGAACCCTACATCACCATCTAGAAACATGCCCCCCAATCAATGCCATATGGCAGGAAGTCGCGCGCCTGCTTAAGATCCAAAATGAGCAGGAATTTTACATCAAAGAGCCTCCTCGCGCTCCATATTGAATCACTAATCCCATCTACCCTCCGCTCAATAATAATACCCATTGCAATGTGGACAATCCGCACCATTGCCTTAGATGCGTTCAGGGGAACATCTTAACCATTCATGGGGTTATCAACAGGTTCCACGTCCACTTATTGGAGCACTTTTAAGCCTGGCTTTATGGATATATGAGGCCAAGGCAACAGGCGCTCATAGAATCGTGGTTTCCACTCTGGTTCCTACACACAGACCCCTTCTTTCACACCTGCTCCATAGTGGGGAAACCCCTTGGAATAGTGCACCAACTTCCCATACCTGGCAGTCCTGCTGGCAACAGGGGTAACTGAGTACCCTGGGGTGCCCAATTTTATCTTTCTTTGTTTTACACACATATTTGGTAATGCCCATCCCCTTGTCAGCTTGCCTCAGTTAAATAAAAAATATATTAAATTGCCAGCTTTTCTTTCCCGTTTTGACAACTTTGCAATCTATTTAATTCAGGTCTATTATTTTAATAATCTGTTCTGGTGAAGATTAGTGACCGCCTAAAGCCCATTAAAGCTTGGCAAGTGTGGTAACGGGCACAGGGTCAGGTCTTGCCCCGCCCAAGTTTAGAAAATGCTCATTGAAACTGCAGCCATGCACAACATAAAAGCCCTTGGTGAGTTTACCCGCTAGAAATTTTACAATGGCAGGCTAAGCGTAATGCATAAATTAAAACCCCCATTCCCAGACATTGTTGTTGGTGGAATATGGGCTACGAATTTTTCTGGAAATGGAGTCAACAGCCCTCTGAGATAAGTTTTGTAATAATGTGCACCATTCTTTGAAAAAGCCATGTATGTGATGAATCACACTATGACCCATAGTAGGTGGACCTCAGTTTTAAGTCAGTGGAAGATAACTCGCTGCTGCACATTCGAGCATGGTGGTTAACCTCCCTGAGGGTCAGTGGGTAGTTGAGATGAGACAGGAACGCTGGACAATGCCTTAATAATTTTTTATTTCTTTTCATTTTCTCCCTATGACTAAGGATTGCAAAAACATTAAGGAACACCTTTGTGAAGGGCTTGGCACCTACAGCAACATAGTCTCTTTTGAACTGCAGCAATTTTCGCTGATGCCTAATCTTAGTATGGATAAAGCTATCACAGTAATTACCCCAAATAAAGCAACTGATAAAGACCTCACTATAATCCCACATTTTGCTCAAATCAAGGTTGGTGGTAAGGAAACTCAACCTTTCATGGCAACAGTGGACAGTTCACCGCCCATTTTCACCTTCTGCAATGCTTTTGGTCACAAAGAACACAACTGCTTATTAAATATAGTGTAAAAGCCTATGAGTTCGCCTAAGAGGTGATGGACAAATATGTTGACAAATATACATGTCTAGTTGATACAACTTCCACCTTTCTTTGGGGTGAACAAGGTACTTGTATACAAATTGATCTGTTCCCCTAGGAAAGTGAAATGCTAACCAGGCTCATAGGGCAGCAGCCAAGGAAGAAGCCAAGACGGTGGCCTTGTCGGCGTCAGCCATATCGCCTGATCATATTCAAGATGACAATGAAGCATTTAGCACTTCAATGGAACCTTAAATCGCTAGCCATTCATTTTGTGCCAACCAGCCCTCACGTCAATCCTCAGGGCTTTGCACATCTATGCATGCAAACTGCACACCAATCAAAGCTGAATCTACCAACCAATCTTAATCAAATTTTGTGAGCCTGTTGTCAGTTCACAGAAAGTACACCATAATGATAAATCTCGTGCATCCAAAAAATCCAAATCTACCAAAGACAAAATTTTGAAGGGTGGCCCCTACAATCCTGTTGCTGTGCACACTTGCATTAAGACAAGCCGGTACCCATGGATAGTGAAGGGGCAGGGTTAATAGGCCTTACCCCTTGCTCCTGAGATGTGATGAGCATCTCAATATCAATAGGGGCGTTGAACACTGCGGGACTCAAGGCCTCTCAATAATGGGTCAAAAAACTGAGTTTCTTAAAAACAGCTTACCTGTGGACATCCTGGCAGTCCAGAAATTCCACTGTCTGCTATTTGATGAGGATGAATGGGCATGCATGCTCCTCCCTACTCTTTATTTTTGGTTGTCAAACTGTGACGTGTTAGTATGGGCGTCCAGTAGATTTAAAAAATTATTTTCAAATTTTTTTGAATGGATGCGAACTGGCTGTTGCATTCTCATGATGTAACAAAGTACACACCATTGCTAGCATCTATGCCACAACCTGTGCACAAGTTCTTAGGTTTTTTCAGACGTTGCCTAATCTCCCCCTCTGTATTTCCCAGGGAACGTCCCCTGGCCATTGATCAGGCCCTTTTCCCATTCACAAGTAAGAAGGTATTGAAGAGGGTGGCTGTACCCCTTGTTACCCAGGGCGACCTCACCCACGTGGTAGATGAGCGCTGGGTAACAGCTCTTCCACTTCAGATCCCACCCCCAGTACCCACACTTACCTTGGCAGAACTGCTTTGGGGAATTAGTAAAATCTTTGCTAAGATCGCTGAAATGAAATTGATTGGAACAAAATTGAGTGGCAGTCAGCCCAATGTTTGAATTTCAAATGGTTGAAAAGGAAAGAAGACCAATCTATTAGCCAGAATGGCTGACGGGTCAACTTGACCAACACAATAATTAAAAAAATCATCCTTCTCACAAAATCATTGGGGATCATCCCCAAAAGGCAGGTAACAGCATCGGGCACCATAGATGAGGGTTTGAAGCTCCCTGCCAGCAAATTGGGCGCTGCACCTGAAGCAATGATCCTGACCGAATAAATGGCCCAGCAACTGGGCATGGGCGGGTTGGGCGTCCCAAACCCATTCCCAACCAAATGGGCCTGCCCCTACGTGGGGTGGCCTTGGGGGATTCCAGCTGCTCGTCAGGCCAAACGCTGTCACGCCAACCATTGGAAATATATCGAAGCCTTGGTTCAGACATTTGAGGTTGAACTGATAGCAACTTTACCTGCCACTGAATTCTTCAATGTTGGTTCCCAGTTAACCTATCTGTTCCCCATTCCTGAACAATTCGCCAGTTAGGTTGAACTTATGGGATGCAATCGCAGCTTGTTTCCTCACTAAATTGACCACTATATAATCAGTCACATCAGCCTGAGATGATTGGTGGTCAATTTTTTTCCTAAATTTCCATTAAACCCTTTCCAAAAAAATCTACTTTTTTATGTTGAAAAAGAAGCCGTCTATTCTGCTGACCCTCACACTCACCTCAGGGTTTGTAGCCATATTTGTCTGGTATTGCATTATATGCCTGTACGAGATTATGGCTCACTGGCAGTTAATGGAAAATACCTTCCCAGTTCCATATCCGTCATACCAGCAGCAGTGCCTTTGGCATTCTGGTTTGCCATTTGGGTGCTTTGGCACCTAGGCTGGCAGGCCAGTCTAATTCTTACTTGCTGTTTGCCTGACATAATGGACCAACCATCATTTTTAACCATTTCCACCTTTCTCTTAGATATTGGCGCAGCAATGGACCCTCCTTTTTAACTGAACCAGGTCGTGAAGAAGATTTTCCCTGGCCACAATAGTCCAGTTCCAAACAAAACTTCAAACCCATACCTCATAGTTGACGTAATTATTTTGCCCATGTCAGTAGGATCTGACATCCTGACTTGCAACAAGTTTACCCCCATAAGAGCCTAGCAGTTTCCCCTGACCCCAGTACCATCTCTTCAGTAACACTGGATTCATCCAAAACTACCAATAAAGAGAATTTCGCTTACTTCTTATTACCCATGAAGATTAGTGTTGGGTCCCGTCATGTCTCCTTTGAGGCCCTGGTGGACACTGGAGCTGCAGGTAATTTCATGAGTGTAAACTGGCCCAGCAATTAGAACTTGACCTAGATGCAGGCCCTTTGGTGATGGTTGCGTCGTCAGCCTCCCAAACCTCATACCTGGAACGCCACTCAGTCACAAATTCAATACACCAGTTCAACTTTTGCAATCACTTTTCTGCGATACCAAACTTGGTGTCTCCGGTGATCTTAGTGGGATGGTGGCGTTGGCAATATGTCAAGATCCACCTGGAGTCCAACATGCTGTTGTTCACTAATGATCAACTGGAGGGTGAATTACCTCTGATTAACACTCTTAAGAAAACACAAGGCCGCAGTTCTATTACTTCCCTCGTCACTTCTGCAGGCATACCGGCCAATTTTCCTGAGAGCTTAATGCAATATCAAAGTATCTTTGACTCAGAAAATGTGAATTGTCTGCCTTCTCATACTAGGTTCAGCTGTGGATTTCTAATGACTGTGGTTTTGGTGAATATCAACTGTCCGTTGTATCCTCATATGGCGGAGGAAGTGACTGCGCTCAACACCTGGTTGGACGATATGTTGAAAAAAGGTTGGCTGTTCAAAAAAACCTCACCCGTCACCTCCCCCATTGTCTTCACCAAAAAGTGGATGGTTCTCTCCATCCCTGTGTGGATTAGGGCCATTTAAATAAAATAACAGTTACTGATCCCTACCCATTGCCTCTGGAGCAGACAATCAGTCAGGCAATCGCCAAATCTTGGGTGTTTTCCAAGATGGATCTCGTCAATGCTTTTAACCAGATTTGGGTAATGAAAGGGCAATAATGGCTAACAGAAATATGGATGAAGTGAGGCATTATCCAATTCTGCGCAATGCCCTTTGGGCTGAATAATGCTCCCGCTATGTTTCAACACATGATTGTCAATGTACTGGGTGACCTCCGGTTTACCTGCACAGTTGCATATATCAATGACATTCTGGTTCACTCCCCGACTCCTGAACAACATGCTACTGACTTGGAAGCAGTTGTGACCGCATTGCATAAGGCAGGCTTGTTTGTCAAACCTTCCAAGTGCGAGTTCTATAAGGAGGAGGTTACCTTCCTTGGGAACCTCGTCCTTAAAGATGGTTACACAATCCCTCCCAAAAAGTTGGATGCTATTCAGGAATGGCCAACCCTGACTACCAGAAACAACTATGGAGTTTCTTGGGAACCATCATTTTCTTAAAAAAGTTCTCCACAGCACTTTCTCAGCTTTCTGCCCCGCTCCACCCTCTTACAGGAAATTAATGTACCGTTTCGCTGGACGCCCAAATGCCAACAGGCGTTTGAATCTATTAAAGAGGTGTTCATGTCCCCTCCCATTTTGGAACACACCGATCCCACCAAGCCATATATCTTTGCATGCGACGCCTCATCAGTAGCAGTGGGAGTGGTGTTGCTCCAGGAGCGTGATGGCTTGGGACACCCAGTCGCCTATTTTCCTGAAAGTTCACTTCTATGGAGCAGTCATAAGCCACTTATGACAAGGGGTTGGCAGCCGTTGCATGGGCCCTAACTCATTGGAGGTACCTGTTACAGGGTGCCCGACATGAATTAATGGTCCACACAGACCACTAGGCTCTCTTGTACTTTCGTAAACTTTAAAAATTGGCGCATCAGCAAGCCTGAACCTATTGGGGACTTGTGCAGTTTTAATTTCAAATATAAGTTTGTAAAAGGTGCACTCAACGTACTTCCCAAACTTTCTCAGCTGCAGCACCGCCCACTGTTCTGCAGATCCAGAGGAAGTAGATCTCATTACTGTGATTCTTGCCACCCAAATCCTGTCAATTGTCCCCCCTGTTGTTTCTTCCATTGCTCTGGCTCCTGATACTCCGTTAGTTGCTCAGGTCTTATCCAGTCAAATGGCCTGCCCTGAGGGCGTGGAGCTGGTCGAGCAGTTATCCCACCAGAAGCATAAACACTCCCTATACTCATTGGAGGATGGTCTTGTTTATTTTTGGTCACACGTTTAGGTTCCCCCTCCTTCAGAACTGAGGTATTCCGCGCACATCACGATCCTCTTATGGTCAGTCATCCTGGCAACAAGAAATGCATTGACTTGATCAAACAGACCTACAATTGGGTGGGTTTGACAATAAAAGTTCTGGCCTGGATCGCCGACTGCATTACTTTTGCTCAGGCTAAGTCAGACGCTCCAGTAGATTCGGTCTCTTACACCCCTTATAGCAGGTGGAGGGTCCATGGATGTTGGTGTCCATGAACTTTATTGTCAAACTCTCCTGCTCTAACGGGTTCACAGTGGTGATGGTAGTGTTGGATTGTTTCACTAAATCTTCACTCTTTATTCCTTGCAATTCCGCGATTACGTCAGAGGAGACCGCCCACCTTTATGTACATCACGTGTTCTCAATGTTTGGTCTCCCACAGGAGATCATCAGTGACCGGGGTTCACAGTTCATGGCGCGGTTTGGGAGTAAACTCCTATCTATCCTACAAATATCCCCCTGCCATTCCACAGCGTACCATCTCCAGTCCAATGGACGGACTGAGCGAGTTAGTCAAGTCCTCAAATAGTACTTGCGTTACAATGCTGCAGCTGCACATGAAACCTGGGCCAACGACCTTCCCCTCACTTAATTCGCTTATAACAATTGAACGCACATGTCTACAGGGTTTTCGCCCTATAAAGTGGCGTTGGGTTATAACCCTTTGTTTTTGGTCAGCCCTTGCTGTGGCCTGAGTTCCAAGCTGCCGCGGATAACGCTGCACATATTAGGTCAACTCAATCATTGGTGAGGGGACACCTCACCAAAGCTATTGATGACTACAAGCAGTTCACGTATCATAAGCGGCTCCCAGGTCCTGATATAACAGTGGGTTCCTATTTTATGCTCGATACCTGCCATTTATGAATTCAAGCTCCTTCCCATAAATTTGCAAGTAAGCGTTCTGGCCCCCACTTGGTGGAGGAAGTCTTGGGTAATGGTGCGTTTTGGTTGAAGCTTTTGGCTCACTGGAAACAGCATCCCATCTTCCACATCTCCCAGCTGTCACCTTTCAAGGGTATGGTTCCCCCAGAACCTGAGCTGATCATCATTGGGGATGCGGAAGAGGCTGAGGTGGAGAATATCCTGGTCTCCCACAAGTCCTGACGGTCCGTCCAATATCTTGTGGCTTGGAAAGGTTATCCAGCCTATGAGAACAGTTGAAACAAGGCGCGCGATTGTGCAAACTATATGGAACTTGTCAAAGCATTTCATGTATCCCACCCCAAAGCTCCCTGCCCTCCCCAAAAACTGCAATGGTAATGGCGATCAAGTTACCCAAGGCACACAAAAATGTGGCCCTCATGCAGTTCCCTGGTGGTGGCGATCTTCCTTTGGAAAAAGGAAAGTGTAATGTAAGTCCCAGGGAACATCCCCTGGCTGTTGATCAGGCCCTTTTCCCATTCCCAATTAAAAAGATATTGAAGAGGGTGGCTGTACCCCTTGTTACCTAGGGCGACCTCGCCCACATGGTAGATGAGCGCTGGTTAACAGCTCTTCCACTTCAGATCCCTCCTCTAGTACCCACACTTACCTTGGCAGAACTGCTTTGGGGAATTAGTAAAATCTATGCTGAGATCACTGAAATGAAATTGATCAGAACAAATTCGAGTAGCAATCAGCCCAATGTTCAGATTTTATTTGGTCAAAAAAGGGATGAAGACTGATCTATCAGCTGGAATGGCTGACGGTTTTGATTTGGCCAACACTATGATTGGGAAAATCACCCCCCTCTTAAAATCATTGGGGATCATCCCTGACAGGCAGGTAACAGCATCGGGCACCATAGATGAGGGTTTGAAGCTCCCTGCCAGCAAATTGGGCGCTGCACCTGAAGCAATGATCCTGACCAAACAAATGGCCAAGCGACCAGCATGGGTGGGTTGGGAATCTGAACTCATTCCCAACCAAATGGGCCTGCCCTACGTGGGGTGGCCTTGGGGGCTTCCGTCTGCTCGTCAGGCCAAACGCTGTCACACCAACCATCAGAAATGTATTTGAGCCTCAGTTCGGACCTTCAAGGTTAAACTGATAGCAACTCATCCTGCTGCCAAATTCTTCGATGTCAGTTACAAGTTAACATATCTAAAACTCATTCCTGAACGATTCGCCGGTGAGGTTGAACTTGCAGGACCCAATCCTGGCTTGTTTCCTCACTAAATTGACCACTATTTAATCAGTCACATCAGCCTGAGAAAATTGTTGGTCAATTTTTCTTTCCTAAATATCCATTAAAACCCTTTCCAAAAAATCTAGTTTTTTATGTTGAAAAAGAAGCCGTCTATTCCGCTGACCCTCACACTCACCTCGGGGTTTGTAGCCATATTTATCTGGTATTGCATTATGTGCCTGTACGAGATTATGGCTCACTGGCAGTTAATGGAAAATACTTTCCAGTTCCATATCCGTCATACCAGCAGCAGTGCCTTTGGCATTCTGGTTTGCCATTTGGGTGCTTTTGCACCTAAGCTGGTAGGCCAGTCTAATTCTTACTTGCTGTTTGCCTGACACCCTCCCACCTAATACTTTTGTGGCTGGTAATATGAACTGTTAGAAAACCCCAGCCACTGACTGGTGGGCTTCTGCGGTTAATCCCCAGGGTCATGTGGAACTTTGCATCCTGAAGACTACCCTTGGCCTCTATAAAACCCTTCCTAAACATTCTCATCTGCTATATAATATATCTCGCCCTCATGTACAACTTGGCAGTTGCTATCTGTCACACATAGACCTCATTCTTACACCGTTGAGTTTTCAACCCCAAATTTCGCACTTCACAGCAAGAGTAGATTTCTCTGACCATAATTTGGTTTTTGTGACTCTTACTCCATCAAGCCCAGTGGCACAGGCGCCCAGATGGACCAAATTTTGCCCAGATAGTCTCACTTTGCCAGAGTTCTCTCACAGGGTCAAAACTGCAAATTTAACATAGGAGTTTGTGACCCCTTTCTGTACCAATCCCCTCGCCACATTGTTAGCTTTCTAAAACCACACAATTTCTCATGCATGCCACATCTCGTTGTGCTGCTCCTGCACTGCCTCGCACTCATTAGGAATACTCTGGCAGAAGTGGATCATCTTGACAGAAACATCTCCGCTGCTGGTTACAGCCCTGCTTGGGGCCACAATGGGCTGAAGTATCCGCCCATTTGAACACTTTGGTAAGTGAACACAAACACCGCATTAGTTTTCAGTAAAAAGCCAAAAATATCATGGTGGGTGAAACATGCTCCGCATACTTCTTCCTCTGATTCTTCTCCCCTAAACAGAACATGGCCTGTTCTCAGGTTAAACAGATGGAAAATTTTATCACAGATACTCCGGAGGAGGTGTCCACTGAAATTCACATTTTCTACTCCAAATTGTACGGGTTTGACCCTGTCGCACCTGCCTGAATCAACTCTTTCCTTTACAGTGCACATATTACACATGGTTTCCTAATACACGACCTTTTGAAATTTAATATTGTGTGATTAACTCTGGTTCACTGTTAGTGCGCCACACAGGAAGTACCCAGGCCCTGATGGGATTCCTAATAAGTTTTATAAAAAAATTGACAAGATCTCCAACCTAAAGTTAGCCTCTATGAATAAATGTTTTTGAGGACAACCCTTCTTCCTGGTGGCTAAGAGGCATATATGGTAACTTTTCTCAGAATGATAATATGCTGGATTTGGCCAACTGGCAACTACTCTCTTACTAACACTGATACCAAAATATTTACAGAAAATTATGGCTAAGCGCCTTGGATGAGTTGCATCTGAAGTGATATCCCCTGCCCAGTTTGACTTCATTCCCAGGAAATTAATATGGGACAATGTCATACAGTAGCCAATGTCTGCGAATCTCCTGCTATTGGTGCGCTTGTGTTATTGGATCAGCAGAAAGCCTATGATATTGGTAATTGAGATTACCTTAGAGCTTGCCTCCACAAGTTTCAGCTCACTTCTCATTCATTAATTGAACAATATTGCTTACTGAGTCATCCACTATGCAGTCCGTGCCTCAGGCTCCCAATCTGATTTGTCTTGCCCCCAAAGGGGTCTCTGTCAGGGTGACCCTCTGAGCCCTTTTTGTACAACTTTAGCCTTGATCCACTTCTCCGCAATGCAAATGTCCATCTTGCTGGTGTTCATGTGCGAGGCCAAGCACCAGTCAAAATGCTAGAGTTTGGTGATGATTGTGTTGTCAGAGTTTCTAGTAACTGTGATGCATGCAGCCTGGATTGTACCATTCAGGAGTACTCAAGGGTTAATAATGCATCCATGAATGTCAATGAAACTGATAACTTTCTTCTTGTTAAAAAAGTCCCACTGGTTACTGCCACTGCTGCTCAGCATATGCCTGCATCACGGCCCCCTGTTTGCTTCTCAAGGCAAGAACCGCATATCGCCCCTCTTGTACTTCCATTTGTTTCCAAGCCTACTTCAAGACCAGTTCGCCACCTGGGAGTATGGCTGGAAACGGGAGGTTATTCCACATCTGTTATGGAACACAAAAATTAGACAAAGTGACTAAGCGCATCGCCTCCCTCAGAAGCAGCAAGCTATCCTAATGGGCTATGTAATGGTTTTTAACTCTCTACTTTTGTCCATTGTTTAATTTGCTGTACATGGGATTGCTTTTTCTCCATCCTTCTTTGCAACCCTCTATGCCCTCATCCAAGGGTGGATTGTGTCATGAAAAATGGCATAAGAAGTTTAGACTAGCCTGCCAGTCAGGATGCGTGAGCACCCAAAAAGCAAGCCAGAATGCCAGGGGCATCGCCGCACATAAGACATTGTATGGGGCCACGAATTGGGAGATGATAATTCGTTAGTGTAGAGCAATTGTAAATAGCAACCTATAAATGAACCAGATGGAAATAAACCCAGGCACTGGGGGTCTTGCTGCAGGGTGTTGTACCACTGTATAGTTTCTACAGGGTTGCCAGTAGGTGGGCTCAATAACAACTGAGGAGACAAGGGAGCGGATCCTTGCTTGGAAATGGTGGATGTAAGGCCACAAGATCCCAGTATATTGATGGCGGATAGTCGCAATAAGGGGGTTGAATTGCCTGAGGTGACTTGCTTGTTGAATCCAGTTGACGATGGTGGGGGTTATTGTAATCATCAGAACTGGTAGTGCCCATCCAGTATAGGGACTGACAGGCCACCAGGGTAATGCATCGGGACTTCAGAAAGAAGGATATCAATAAAATAAAAATTGATAGTTTGCAGCAGAGATTTATTATAAGTAAAATGAAGAATATTGATCAACAATTTTCTCTGTGCAATGCAACTAATTAAATAGAGTTCAATTAATTTGGGTACAAGCAGGGAACAGGTCCCTCAAATTTGATTTAACTGGCGAATTTTTTAGGGGAAGGGGGCAGATAATCTCAATGGTAACTGAAATTGAAGGATTCAGCGGCAGGCTGAGTCACTGTCAGTTCAACCTTGAATGCCTGAACTGAGGCTCAATTGCATTTACATCAGTTGGCATGAGGCGTCTAGCCTAATGAGCAACAGGAATTCCTAAGGGCCATCCCATCTAGGGGCAGTCCCAATTGGTTGGAAATGGGTGAGGATGCCCAAACCGTTTGTGCCCAGTCGCTGGGCTGTTTGTTCAGTCAAATGAGTTATGTTAGCAACAACTCCTGATTTGATGGATAGGGGTTTTGAATTTTTGTCAATGGTTTCTGTGATACTATCTGCAATTTGGGGATGATCCCCCAATAATTTCGAGAGGGGGTTAGCATTGGTGAATGCACTGATGGCTGAGTCAAAACTGTTGGCAATACCAGCCAATAATTCAATCTTTATCCAATTAATGACTATGTGGTTTCCAATCACCAGGCTCATTTTACCATCAGTTTTGGGCTTTTTGACCTCGATTTGATGTCTGGCGCAGATTTCCTTTTCCCAGTGGCAAGTTTGGCTGAGGTAAGCGTTGGTACCGAGGGAGGAATCCAAAGAGGGAGAGCTGTTACCCAGTGCTCATCTACCATGCAGGCGAGGCTGCCCTGGGTGATGAGGGGTACAGCCGCCCTCTTCAGGCCCTTTTTATTCAGAAATGGGAAGATCGCCTGGTCCACGCACAGGGAATGTTCCCCTGGACTTACACTATGGCTAGGCCGCCCTCACCCTGTGCATCTGGACTTCTTGTTTGGCACACGCCATAGTGGAGGTATGGGACTGATAATCTACGTGGACCATGCTCTAGTATACTTGGCTCCTGAATTGCACAGGTAACTAACCCTACACTCCCCACACTACACTGGTCTTGTGCAGCATGGTCAAACTTTGCCATGCTCTTTGAATTCGAAACCCAGACTACCCTAATTCTCTGCTCAACTACTTAGCTTCACAACCCTTTACGGCTGGCCCTCACGGGGCCTCTAACCATTTCATGCGGATTCTCCTGACTATGCGGAGCTAAGAATGGAGAAGCAGCATCAGTGGTAACACCGCCCAGAGGGGGCGCCCTATCTCCCTTTTTACCAAACTGTTTGTGGGAAAAATGTTATGCATAGCATGGTTCCTAAACCACCTCCTCCCATGGCCTGAGTTATCTAACTTTTCGTGCTAGACATTCCTTACTCTTTGTCTACCCAGAAGGCCGTTTGGAGGTATGCCCACCATCCACTATTGTAGCTCAGGATTCGCGCCCATGTATGGAGATGCCTGAAGAGAATGTACCACACTGCGGAGTGGTCCAACACCTCTCATTCTTTATGTGTGGTGTATGGCCTATATGGGGCTTTAGTCTATCGTTTAGAATATTGTCCGCCGTTTTAGGGATCTGGCATGAGGTTATGCGACTCTTTCTCCAGGATCCAGATCAGGCTTTTTAGCCTGTATAAGAACATCTTTGCTTTTTCCTTGAACTCCTCCATCCAGACATCTCTTTATGCCTTGGTTATAGCCATTGCTTTGTAAACAATACACACTATTGCCTTGGACGCTCTCTCTGGCACTGCCCCACCCTTTGTAAAGCCATACATTGCTTCTAATCTCACCTATCAGACCACTTCCAAGCCTGGTTGTTTGGCTCTTTGCCATCACGCCAACGCCAGTTGGTATCATCCTGGTTCTTCTATCTAGTTCATTGTTTCAGACCCTTTCCTTAATTTGTGTTTGGTGTTGACGCAGGCCTTCCTTGCCACCCCCTCTTCCTTCCACTAGTGGTCTCACTAGCAACAGGAGGTAGCTATGGCTTCTCTGTGGTGCCTCTTCATGTGTATTTGTGGTTCTGTATGGTTGTTTTACCAGTAGTTTCCGTCCCATGAATAAATTTCCCTTAAAAAATAGATAAATTGGAATTGTATATCCATCATCAACCCTCACTTTGTGGATCTCAAATCCATTGCTCTATACCTTTATTAGCCTCTTTAATGCCTAGGAAGCAAAGGATTTGTCGCCAGACCCACCCTCCCCCTCTGCCATTGTAGGATAGGTGGTAAACTGAATCCTGCTAGGTTTATAGTTTTTTTGGGTTTTCCTATTCTCCTTGATGCCCCCATCATTGAGTTTACTTTATTCAGTTGCATAATCATAGTTCAAAACTATACCATAAAATTTGTTTAAAACTAAAGCTTTATATTGATTTATAATTCCATTTTGATCCATACTTAAGTAATCACGCTCAGAATCTTACATACATTTAGTCTAGTTGTACTTAATAGATACTAGGTAGAGGTTTTAGCACCTACAGTCTATCAATGTCATGCTGCCTTTTTGCTCTCCAACTAGGATCCCCTGTACCCCAATTTCTTATTTCCCTCTCATGACCATCACACTGTGGACCATACACACCATTATAAAAGATGCTTTTAATGGCACAGTCCCAACCTTTCATGCAGCAATCAGCAAATTCCACCTCCACCTGCTCAAACATTTACATGAGTGGCTATATGGTTAATGAGACTGAAGTGGAAGAGACATAAAGAGTTCTGGATTTACTTTGGTTCATTTTTCGCTGATTTCTTCCTCCACACCTGTTCCATCATATGGGAATGTCCCCAGAAAAGGCTACCACTTACTCCAACACCCTGGAGGAACCAGTGGACAACAGGAGTAGCTCATCTACTTTGGGGTTCCTCACTTCATTCCTCCCTTCTCCCTTTTCTTAACTTATCTTTCCTCCTTAGCTCACCAGTAGTGTCCATCCCTTGGTTGGCCTATCCCAAATAAACAAATAAATAATGGTTAGACTTAGGAGTTGCAAAATTTTATTAGGGGACCCATTATTCATCTCCATGAATAATAGTCTTAGCATTATAGTAGAGATTCTAGCATCAGCTAATTTTATTATAGAATGATACATAGAATATTTCAATATTATTTAACTAAGGCAAGCTGACCAGGGGATGGGCATTACCAATGTGTGTGTAGAAACGGGAGGGGAGTGAAGAATAGCCGTGGTTAAAGAGGATTGGGTACCCTGGGGTACATAGGTTACTCCAGTTGCCAGCTGGAACCGCCAGGTATAAGGTGTCAGACGTTCTCCTTCTCAACTTTTGGAAAAAATGTTGGAGTCCGATCTTTGTTTAATATTGTGTTTATCAATGATATGAATACCAACGACGAAAAGACCTTGGCAGATTCTCGGTGGAATCCTAACTATTGGGAAAATATGATTTATACCCATAGTTGGCATAATAAGGTAAGAACTAATAATAGGATTGCTCCAACTTCTCGGCTGAATTTGAGGTGTTCAATATTGCATGGATCTGAACCTCCTTGAGGTGAGAAGATTTTACCTGTTGATGATTGGGTGCAAATTAACAAATCATTACTACTCAGATCTGACCCCCCCCCCCCCCCCCCAAGGTGAGAAGATTTTACCCGCTGGTGATTGGATACAAATTATCAAATCATTACCACACAGGTCAGTTTTGCCACAAAATATTTATCTTTGATCTGATAGGCTGAAAGCCTATAGTCCTAATTTGGATAACTCAGCTTTATAAATACTTTAGCCCCAAATTCCCATGGCCCTGAGGATTGGAACTAGTTTAAATATGATATACTAGTATTGAGAAAAGGACCTTTTCCTGGTTTGCCTCACATAAACAATAAAAAACATAAAAAACTTTAACAAAAAGTAGAACTTAGTTTTCTTAAGAGTTTATTATTTATTTTAAATAATCCATTTTGGGAACCAGTGGCACTGTCAGACATTCACCTTCTTGACTTAGGAGAAAGAATGTTGGAGATATGAGTGCTCCCAAATCTGCTACCCTGATTGGCCCATCTCATGCCCAATCTTTAAATAATATTGTGGTTATCAACAATAGGAGTACCAATGGTGAAAAGACCTTTGCAGATTTTTGGTGGAATCCTAACTATCAGAAAAATATGGATTATAACCGAAATTGGCGTAATGAGGTAAGAATTGATAATAGGAATTCTCCAACTTCTCAGCTGAATTCAAGGTGTTCGTTACCACATGAATCTGACCACCTCCAAGGTGAAAAGATTTTACTTGACGATGATAGGGTAAAAACTAACCAATCATTACCACATGAGTCTGACCACCGCTGAGGAGAGAAGATTTTACTCAAAGATGATAGGGTAAAAATTAACAAATCATTATGACACAAGTCTGACCACCGCTGAGGTGAGAAGATTTTACTCGCTGGTGATTAGATAAAATTCATCAAATTGTTACCACATGGGTCAGTTTTGCCTCAAAAATTTCATATTCAATCTGATAGGCCAAAAAACTATATTCCCTAATTTGGATGACTCAGCTTTATATATTTTAGCCTTGAAAACCCATGGCCTCAAAATTCAAACTAGTTTAAATTAAAAATACTAGTATTGAGGAAAGGACCTTTCTTGGTTTTGCCCTGCTTGAACAATAAAAAACATAAAAAACTTTAACAAAGCGTCATTCATTACTTTTATTTATAAAGTAATTTCTCACTTTAACAAAGAATTTGTGGCATCCATCGGTGGATCCCACAAACTGGTGCTCACTACAAGGGGCTACCCTGAATACTTCAATAAAGTATTAAAAGCATTGGAGGCTGTAAACGTGAGCAGCTTTCCTAAATCACAATTAGTTGCTCTTGAGAAGCAACTAGCCAGCTCTTTTTCCCGTCTCAAAAAGCTAGAGCAACGGCCGTTTAAATTACCTATAAAGGACAGATACACCCCAGGTGAAGGGAGCATTGCCTCCTTTTTGTACATTTATGAAGCTGCGATGGATGGCGCCACTGAGAAACTTAAAGTTCAGTAAGTTCTTCCCTGTTTAAGCCGCAAAGCCCAAGAGTTGATCGTTCCTCACCTGGATCCTCAGCACACCTGGCCAGATGTTAAGAAGGCCCTCTTGGCTGAATTTAGATCCAAGCAGAGCTTATACAGGGAGAAACAGGATTTCATGCGCCTTACCATGTATGGGGGTGAAACCCTTGTTAGTTTCACTGAACGTTTTTATCTCACTGCGCAAAGGCTGGCTACGTCTAACCTGCTTACCTTGGATGATGCTATCGCCGCCATATTAACAGGGTTAGCGTCACAGCCCTCACTCGCTAGGCATATCATATCAGTAAAATGCCACTTTACAACCTTCCATGATATAAAAGAGGCTTTGTTAGACGTCGCCCATATTCCTTTAGGTGAGCTGCGGCCTATTGAAACGTTGGAGGAGAGGCCATCTGTGCCTATTCTCCATGAAAAACCTGCTGCTTTGGTGCGACTTAGAACGGACATCCCTCATTCATTCAAAGCGGAGATCCCTACTGTGGTTTCTTCTTCAGCTCAGTCAATAGGTGCGCGCCCTAAGGTTATATCCTCCAGAACTACTGGGGTTGTGAAAATGCTGGTTAAAGCGAAGCTAATTACCCCACCTCTCGTGGTTGTCTCCCCCACTTCAATTGCAACCTTGCCCATGGTTGGGAATACTTTTGAGGCCGGCTCTGAGGGGGGTTATGATGACGTTGGGTACTACTTATTGGGAGCTCCCACGGAAGTGGAGGTCCCTGATCGCCTAAATGCCGAAGGAGTAGATGAAACCACCATACCTGAGGATACTTACCTCCACCAAGTTGTAGGTTGTATGGAAACTATTGACACAGCCAGCGAAGCTGATCAGCTCCTATCGAGCTTAATTCGCCCTTTACAGTGAGGGCATACCATGAAGTCTATTCTGGAGACTTACCCTGAGACCGCACGCAAATTAACCTCCACTTTTCATCTCAAGGAGGTCTTAGCGCTGTCAGCCAACTTTTGAAGCACACTTACCAAGGTTGAAGTAGTTGTTCACAAAGTCTGGGTGATGGCTATCCTGGTTACAGGTTCTTTAGTGAATGTAATTTCATCTTGGCTGATGAAAAAGATTAAACTGATGCCTGACCTGAATAATGCAAGGAGTTTGGAACTGTGGGCCCAAACAATACCCGCGCCCTTGGTGCTTACTCCTCTCTTCCCATTTGCGTTGGGAAGCTTATCCTATCAGCTCCCGCTGTGGCCTTAGATAATAACTCCTATGATATGCTCATAGGTACTCAGTTTATGATCGAATATGAAGGCATTATCAACATGAAGCAAGGGTTCCTATCTTTAATGAACTACGAAGTTCCATTAGTCTTATCCAACAAAGAACTCATCAAGAATGACTACACCTGCCTGGTTGAATACCCCTTTTCCGCTTTGCCTTTACATTATGTCACCTCTGGGTGCAGCACTAAGAAATTTCCTGATTCAGTGGAGGCTAGCGATGGTATTCCATTTTATGCGGCAGATGAGGTGGTGATTAAGCTGGGTGAACAATGAGTGGTTGATACGAAAATCATGCTCCAAATCCCACGCCACTGTTTGTTGCACCTCATAAGTGTTGAGAGCCTTAGTCCTTTGGAGCCTCGTGTATTACCTTAGCTACTAGACCCTTCCTATCAGCGACCTATTACTCTACTATTGGGAAACCTCACCACAAAGGACATGATCATACGGTAACACCAAATGGTTGGCTGAGGATTTTTTCCCTGTGGAGGATGTTTAACAGATCCACTCCAACGGCTCAATGGCAGATTTGGGCCTGCCAACGGTCAACCTGGTGTGTACCTTACCAAACGTCCATATCTCGAATGAGTTAACCCCAACTGAGCTAGAGAAAATCATAATCTCCTTGATGACTATAGCGACATATTCTCCCAGTCAGCTCACGACTATGGCCATATGAAGGGCTGGTGTCACTTCATTGATGTGGGTGATGCCCATCCCATTCGGTCAAAACCATATTGCAAGTCAAAGGTGGAGGAACAGCATATAAGGACGGAACTCACACAGTTACTGTTTGTGTGGTTGCTAGTTCCCTCTCAAAGCCCTTGGTCTTCCCCACTGTTATTAATTAAAAATAAAGATGGAGGTCACTGGGTAGTCATGGACTACCGTAAGCTAAATAACCTCATGAAGAAGGATAGCTATCCTATCGCTCACATCGATGATGCCCTGGCCCAACTATCCAGCTCGAATTTCTTCTCAGCCATAGACTTGGCCAGTGGCTATTGGCAAATGGACCTTTCTCCACAGGACCAGGAGAAATGCGCTTTGATATGCAGTGAAGGTTTTTATCAACCCATGCGAATACCCCAAGGGTTTTGCAACGCACCTGCCTTTTTCTAGCGTGTGATAAATCACATCTTGCAAGACTTAAAGCTAACCGCGTTATCGTTTATCTCAACAATATTACTGTGTTCTCAAAAACCTTCAACGACCACCTGGATCATTTGAAGGAGGTGTTTAGAAGGCTACGTAAGTCAAATATCAAGTTGAAACCATCAAAGTGCACTTTCTTTCAGTGAAAATTGGATTTCCTTGGCCACACCATTTCGCAAAAAGGAATTCAACCTCCACAGAACAAGGCCAAAGCCATTGCAAATATGCCTCTCCCTAAGAATTTGCGGGATATACAGGTGTTTCTAGGGATGATGGGCTATTACCATCAGTTCATCCCTAAGTTCGTTCAACTCAGTGAGCCCCTTGTTCACATACTGAAGAAGAATATCCCCTTCCAATGGGGCGCTGAACAAAAAGCCGCTTTTGAGACCCTGAAGCAGTTACTACAACGACGCCCTATCCTATGGCACCCAGATTACAAAAAACCCTTTATCCTGTTTATGGACGCCTTGGACTACGCCGTTGGGGCCATCTTAGGCCAACTAGATAAAAATGGTATTGATCATCCGGTATCTTATTTCAGTAAGGTGCTTTAAAAGCCTGAACGCAACTACAGTGTAACAGAAAAGGAGTGCCTGGCTGTTTTGTTAACTGTAAAGCACTATCGCTCTTTCCTCTATAGGACCACCTTTACTGTAGTTAATGACCAAGCTTCATTAAAGGTGGCAAAATATGAAGGATCCTACTGGCCAGTTAGCTCGCTGGGCTCTAAAGCTCCAGCCTTATGATATGAAAATTTAACATCGTTCTGGAACTCGTCATATGAATGTGGATGGGTTGTCTCGTCTGCCAGTCCTCCACTTGGATAATAGCGATGCAGAAAGGTTGCATGATCTATTAATGACTCCCAATGAATGGGAGGATGAAGATGATCCGGTTCAGAAGATGTTAGCCCACCACTCACGCAACACCAAAGCGGAAAATGGGAAGTTGTATAAGCAGGTGGGGGCGAAGTGGCTGCCTTACCTCCAGCCCTAAGAAAGCGTACCTGCCATCCTCAAAGCTCACTCCATTTTAGGCCATGGAGGGGCAAAGAAAACTTATGAGTGGCTTAAGGATCGATACTATTGGGATGGAATGATGGAAACTATAGTTGATGTCTTTGGAAACCTGCCTTATGTGCAAGAAACAATCCAGTTTCAAGACTAGATCCCAGTATCAACCAACTACCCCGCAACAACCTTTTCACACTATTAGTTTGGATGTCGTAGGTCCCCTTTCACAGTCTACCAGTGGCAACCGTTTTATCTTAGTAGCCATCAACCACTTTACTAAGTGGGTTGAAGCTGTGGCGCTTCCTGCCCAAACAGCTAAGGCAACTGCCACTATTATACATCAACACATTTTCGCTCGGCATGACTGCCCCCAAGTACTACTCTATGATAATGGCAAAAATTTTACCTCCAGAGTAGTCAAACTCCTAGCTACCTCCATGGGAGCCCAAAACTTCTTTCAGCTCTGTACAATCCATCTACCAATGGGGCAGTGGAAAGAGCCAATGGAACCTTAGTTTCCATCCTACACAAAATGGCCTCTTCTGATCCACTTCACTGGGATCAATTCTTACCCAGTGCCCTTATGGCCTACCAAATTAGTTATCACCGAATTCTGAAAATGTCCCCTTTCCAATTTTTGAATGGCAGGGAATCAGGTATACCTGCTCTTCTGGCTAAAGATGTCTTCTATAAAGGAGAGGAGCCTGAGAAAGCCATGCAAAGGTTAGCTAACCAAGTTATTCAACTCCAAGCTGAAGCTATGACCAACTTAGCAAAAACAGTGACTAAAGAAGGGCATGATGCCAATGAGCTCCACAACCCCCTTCCTACATTTCAAATGGCTGATAAGGTGTTATACTACCATAACTGCATCACCCCAAGAATTGGTAAGCTTGGTTTGATATGGGAGGGACCTTTCTACATCAGCTATAAAAGAGGCAATGAATACTCCATCAAATTATTAGCCACAGGAGTTACCATAAACTGGGTACATGGCCGTTTCCTACGATCCTACACTCTTCCCAACATTCTTGAGGGGGGAAATGTTTGACATTCTCCTTATCGACTTTTGGAAAAGAATGTTGGAGTCCAATATTTTAATAATACTGTGGTTATCAATGATATGAATACCAACGGCGAAAAGACCTTGGCAGATTCTCGGTGGAATCCTAACTATTGGGAAAATATGATTTATACCCATAGTTGGCATAATAAGTTAAGAACTAATATTAGGATTGCTCCAACTTCTCAGCTAAATTTGAGGTGTTCAATATTGCATGGATCTGAACCTCCTTGAGGTGAGAAGATTTTACCTGTTGATGATTGGGTGCAAATTAACAAATCATTACCACTGGATCTGAACCCCCCAAGGTGAGAAGATTTTACCCGCTGGTGATTGGATACAAATCATCAAATCATTACCACACAGGTCAGTTTTGCCACAAAATATATATCTTTGATCTGATAGGCTGAAAGCCTATAGTCCTAATTTGGATAACTCAGCTTTATAATACTTTAGCCCCAAATTCCCATGGCCCTGAGGATTGGAACTAGTTTAAATATGATATACTAGTATTGAGAAAGGGGCCTTTTCCTGGTTTGCCCTGCATAAAGAATAAAAAGCATAATAAACTATACCAAAAAGTAAAAACTTAGTTTTCTTAAGAGTTTATTTATTTATTTTAAATAATCCATTGTGGGATCCAGCGGCACATAGCACCAGCGAGCATAACCTTTGCTGGATTTCAACAGGGGATTGGTGCGCTACTCCAAGGGGATTGCCCCCTCTATGGAGCAGGTGTGAAGGAAGAGGTCCATGTGAAGGAACCAGAGTGGGAACCAAGACTTTATGAGTGTCAGGCGAACAGCAAGTAAGAATTAGACTGGATCGCCAGTCAGGGTGCCAGAGCACCCAAACATCAAACCAGTATGCCCAAAGCACTGCTGCTGATATGACGAATATGGAACCAGAAAGGAGTTCCACCAATATCTGCTGGTGAGCCAGAATTTCATATAGGCACAAAAATAAAGTACTAGATGCACACGGCTGTTAACCCTGAGGGGTATGAGAATGTCAGCGGATAAGGCGGCTTAATTTTTAGCATATAAAAACTAAATTTTAGAGAAGTGTTTTTTAATGGAAATTTTAAGAAAGAAAAATCTATCAACAATTTTCTCAGTGCAATGTGACATATTAAATAGTAGTCAATTTGGGGGAAAAACAAGCCAGGATTGGGTTCCACAAATTTGACCTAGCTGGCGAATTATTTGGGAATGGGCAGGTTAGTTCCCTGGGAACTGACATTAAAAAATTTGAGGGTGGGCCAAGTCTCTGTTGGTTCAGCCTCAAATTCCTGAATCAAGGCTCGGCTACGCTTCCAACGGTTGTCACAATGGCAATTAGCCTGACAAGTGGCAGGAATCCCTCAAGGCCACCCCACATAGGGGTGGGCCCATTTGGTTGGGAATGGGTTCAGGACGCCCAATCCGCCCATGCTCAGTTGCTGGACCATTCATTTGGTCCGTGGCATTGCATCAGGCGCAACACTCAATTTGTTAGCAGGAAGCCTCAAAACCTCATTGATGGTGTCCGGTGCTATTACCTGCCCATCAGGGGTGATGCCCAACAGATTTGGGAGGGGGGAGATTTTTTCCATCATCATGTTAACTGAATCACAACTGTTGTGCATTTCAGCCAATAGATCAGTCCATACCTTTCTAAACATTTAAAATCTGAGCATTGGGCTGATTGCTACTCGAATTGGTTATGATCAATTTCATTTTAGCAATCTCAGTGCAGATTTCACTGATTCCTCATAACAGTTTTGCCAAGGAGAGTGTGGGTACCGGGAGCAGTATCCATAGTGGGAGGGCTGTTACCAAGCGCTCGTCTACTATGTGAGCTAGATCGGCCTGAGTAATGAGGGGTACAGCCATCCTCTTCAGTACCTTCTTGCTTGAAAAATGGGAAAATGGCCCAATTGACACCCAGAGGATGTTCCCTGGGACTTACATTACCCTTTCCTTTTCCCAAGGGAAGGACCACACCATTGGGGAGCTGCACAAGAGCCACATTCTTGTGTGCCCTAGGTAGCTTGATTGCCATAATAGTCGCGACTTTTTGGGGGGGGGCAGGGAGCTTTAGGGTGGGATATGTGGAACGCATCAACCAGGTCCATGCATTTGTGCAATCGCGTGCCTTGACCCAACTGTTTTCATAG
>JAKSZP010012478.1:0-45580 GCA_022478985.1 Massospora cicadina
TAACTGTAGTTATTGACTACAACTCCTTAAAGTGGTTACAAAATATGAAGGATTCCACTGGGAGATTGACTCGTTGGGCCTTAAAGCTTCAACACTATGAAATGAAAATTGAGCGTTGAATTGGAACCTACCATATGAATTTTAATGGGTTGACTCGGCTGCCAGATCTTCATCTAGATAATTGTGAAGCAGAGAGGCTGCATGACCTCCTTATGTCTCCTGATACCTGGGATGATGAGGATGAACCCATATAGAAAATGCTAGCATGTCACTCCTTCAACACCAATGTGGAGAGTGGGAAGTTATACAAAAAGGTAGGGGTGAACTGGTTGCCCTATCTTCAACCTTCTGAATGAGTACCTGTGATCATGGAGGCTCTTTCTTTATAGAGCACAGTGAGTGCGTAAAACCTCTGAGTGGATTAAGGATCAGCATTTCTGGGGTAGAATCATGGTTTCTATTATTTAAGCCTTGAACGCCTGCTTAACCTGTAAGAAGAAGTCAGCTTAAACCCAAATATCAATACCAACCCACTACTCCTCAACAACCTTTCCATACAATAAGTATAAATGTGATAGGTCCTCTACCTCAGATTACCAATAGGAATTGATATATCTTGGTGGAAATTGATCACTTCACCAAATGGGTTGAAGCTGTTGCTTTACCCTCTCAAACTGCTAAAGCTACTTTCACTTTTCTACACCAGTATATCCTCAATCAGCATGAGTTCCCCAGGACCTACTTTGTGACAATTGAAATTTTTTTATTTCTTTGTAGTTAGGATCTTGGCTACCTCCACGGGAGCTCAACAACTTCCATCAGTTCCCTACAACCCTTCTACAAATGGGACAGTAGAGTGAGTAAGTGGACCTTTGCTTTCCCTATTAGGGAAGATGGACAGCTCAGACCCTCTACATTGGGATCAATGTTTTCCCAGTGCCCTGATGGCCTATTGCTTTAGCTATCACCGCATTCTAAAGTTGACCCCTTTCTGAGTCTTATATGGTTGAGAACCTGGAGTATCTGCCCTGCTAGCTACATGTGTTTTCTTTAGCAAGGACGGATGACTCTGAAAAGGCCCTGAAAAGATAAGCTCAACACATCATCCAGCAGAAGTATTTTTCATATCTAATTTAGCTAAAACTGTCACTAAAGAAGGCCTATCCACTAATGAGAATAGGAAATTTTTACCTTCCTTCCACTTTTCAGGTGTCGTTATATTATCACAATTGCATCACCCCAAGAGTGGCAAGCTCAGGTCCATTTGGGAAGGACTTTTTGTCATTGTTTATAGGAGGGGCGAAGAATATTCTATTAAGTCACTTACCTCTGAAGTCACTATCAACAGAGTTCATGGGCAATTCCTACGCCCTTATTCCCCCCATCGTTCTTGAAGGGGGTAATTTCAGACAATTGGATGTGTGACTAATAGATAAGAATGTCCTGGGATTGAATCTCTCCAAAAATATTAGTAAAACTCTCCTTTTGACTCATGGCTGAATGATTCCAATTAGGTAATGCTTCTATCCCTATACATTAGCCAAATTACCTTGCTGTTGTCATTAAGGTTATGCCAAACCCTCAGGGGAATCAATGGTCTTCTTCTAAGGTCCCTCCATGCCCAAACTGCAAGTTAGTTCGATTTTTAAGTGGAACCAACCCCCTTTTATAGATCTGAAGGGGGTTTAGAAGGATAAAAATTTTTCCCACCAATCACCACCTAAGCATCAGGTTATTGGCTGAGGTAAAAATAATTTTTATGAAGTTAAATTAGATTAAATTTTTTACCACATGGATACATCCTGCCTGCTATTAACCCCCCCAAAGTCAAATCAAGGGAAGAGATTCTCATGAGTCTGATAGGTTGGATCAATATTTTTCCCAATTGAGTGATCCTCTGTTTATGCAAAATTCTAGTGCTCCTCCCAATTTTAGCCTTAAATTCAAATAGATACTAGGAGGCAATATTTTAATAGGGGATTGCTTTTGACACCATTTTTGATCACTAATATAATTATTATATTTAAAAATCTCTTTGTGGGTTTACTTACCCTGTTTAATTTTTAACAGCAGTCAAGAGATATAATACTCCAGGCATGCTATATTTTTAAAATCCTGTGAAAAAGCACCGATGAGCACTAACAATGCCAGGGTTTCAACACCCAGAAATCCTTAAAAAGTTCGAGAAAGGCCTAGTTAATAAATAAAAGGCTTACAACACCTGGGGTGACAACTACAATGTGAGAAGTCAACAACAACTCTACAAAATTGTCCAGCTTTTTTAAAGTTACAGCAAGGAGATAGCACAGTGCCTTTCATGAAACCAGCTAATAAAGTTAAAACTAGACTGCCAATCTGAGTGATTTACTACCCAGAATACAAACCAAAATAACGAAGTTATAGCCATCTAAATGACTTAGTATCTTATTGGAAGGGTAACAACTGTGGAATGATGATTGACAGTCACAATTACTAAAATACCACTAGCAACTATATAGTTACTATAGACTCAACCAAGGTTTCTGCAGCAGTTGCTTCCTCGGGCCCCCAGGGAGTCCAAAATCAGTTTCAAAAACTCAAGGAATCGGTACAAGGAAGGCTGATGAAACTTAGACACTGAGTGTGTAGCACCCCAAGGAGCAAAGGTACATCACGGTCAGATAAACAGCAAAGAAAAGCTTGACCAGGCTGCAGACTTGGGTTCTCAATGAACCACAAAAGCACCCATAATTCCAGAGGCACAGCCATTCAAATGACTTTGCTAAATGAGGTTTTAGATGAAAGGTGAGAGAAATACACATTTAAAAACATAAACCCCCCCCACAAACCTACTAAAAGTAGTTGTGAGGGCAATCAAAGGTACATCTTGGGCAGCCACAGGTGGTAAAAGGGCTGTAAGGTCAACAATTTTCACAGGTATTAGCGGTTGCAAGCCTTTGGCAGTGTCAACAGAGAGAGTAGAAACTTCAGGAAGGAGGTTAGTCTGCATGACGTGGAAGGCTTGATAACCCCAAGTGGTGGTTGCTATCAAAGCTGCAGACAGAGATAGAGCTTAGGCTCAGGAGGATATCTGTAGGTCACCAAGAGGGGAGGCTAAGTTAGGGGAGCTATTGAATGGTTGACTGGATCTAAATTGTCAGTAATTATAAACCAAAAATATCCTTATTTATTTGAGGCAAGCCAACCAGGGGACAGACATTACTGAAACTAAAAATATACACTAAAAAAACGTAACTATTTGGTTCAAACAAAACTCCCTAATGAGCAGATTGAGTGAAACGCTTCAAAAACTGACCAACCAGGTGGGCAGTGGAAGCCGCTTATCCCTCCATGGCAGAAGGGGAGGGGGGGGTCGGGGGGCTCATCTTTGGCAGCCTCTTCAGCAGCAGCTTCTTCCTCCCATATTAAGTGCATGTCATGGCTATCAGTAATGGCGTTGGGGCATCTGCCGAGATGTGGTTTGATATCTCTGATAATTGGAATTTCATGGAAATTGCCAGCTAGGTAAATGGCACTGAGATATTTGGTTAAAGCTTTTTCAGCTTTAATTTGGGCATCTGTGAGTTAAATGAACGTGGCAATGTTGGTTCAGGTTATTTTTGCTTTTGGATTCCATGCTATAGTTGCCACATTCTGGATAGCATCGTTTGCATTTTTGTAATACTGGTTCACCTTGATTTTACTTTTTGGGGTTAAGGTTGCAGGGATAACAGGAGGTGGAATTTCTCCTTTGAGTATCGCTACTGATTTAGCGACAGCTTTACACAGGGGACAACAATCTGATGTTGCAGACCTCTTGACTGCAAGCTGGTGATCACTGCGAAATGATTTGTCATTTGGCTGTGGGGTATAAAGTTGAGGGGGTATTTGGCGTCTCATTCTGCATTAACAAACCGCTCAATATGCAGATATGGTTCTTCAATGAACTTACTTGATTCGTCAATTTCAGCCAATAATTAACATGGGTTTTGGTTGAATTGGATTGGGGAATCAGCGTACAGTTGAGGTTTGTTTGATTCATTTGTGTGGAAGTATGGGATTTAACTGGGATCCAATCTGATGCTTGATTGGAGAAATTATTTATAAAATTGTGGTGAGGAGGAGGCTGATTGGTAGCTGCAGGTGTAGCTGCAGCAACAGGCTTTGGGGGTGGAGGAGGTAGGATTGTGCCCTATGCCTGAAATTGTACAGGGTGGGCAGCGGATTGGAGGTTGGCAGATGAGTAGTCTGATATGTCAGAAGTGGCTAAGAAGGGGCAATTGCATTTTGAGTGGTCCAACTCAAAACATGATGGACAGATCATCCGCCTGCTCTTGATGCAGGCCTAAAACGAATGGTCAGGTGCTGAAGGAATAATGACACAAGAGGGATTGACATGTTGAATTTTCTAAATTCAGGGCTTATCGTGGCATAAGCCTAAGGCCCAGCAAGTCGTGTGGCCCCATTTGGGACCACAAATTGTAAGATGGGGTTGGAGCCATAGGCTGCCAAACCATCCATCAGCTCCCGGTGGAGCACTTCAGGGGGGAGGTGGGTGGACAGGCCAGCAAACTGGACCACCAAAGTGGTGTCCACTGGGAGCTGAGTTTAAGTCGTGGGGAGAGGGGTTCCCTGGAATACCAGGGGCACAGTTGCTGCAGTGGCAGTGTTGGATTTGCAGGTGAAGCTGAGGTCAAAATACCCCTTGTAGGGATGGAAATTGATAAAGCTGGTGGGTGTCATCACCACCTGTGCCATTTCAATAATGGCTTGGTTGTGGTATGGGAATAGTTTCCCATATTTGACCCTTAGGCTGTAGCGCATGTTGCTCTGGGGGAGCACTAGGGAGCAGCATGGTACCGCTTGGGTATGAGCAAGGTGGGCGTCCAGGTCCTTGGGTGGAACGAATCAGCCCATAGGTTTAAAATGACCGGGTGAAACAGTCTAAGTGCATTTTCCTGCTGGACGGAAAATGGCAGGGGGAGTTTTGCCACTGCCCCACAGTGGAGCAGCCAGCGGAGAATTTGATGACATTGGAGCAAAACTACTAAAAGCAAATTCAATTTTTTTATAAATTTGTGTAATTTGGCTCGGAAAGTTATGCCAAGTGGAAAGAGAGTTTTTAACCAAAAATATCCTAATTATAAAAAACTTGGGATTCATGGCCTAGAAATTTCACTTAATAATATTCAACTATGATGACATGGGCTCAATGGCTTTGTTGGTTAGGTCAGACTTTATATAAAGTATTGACTTAATGACTTGGGCATGTTGGATTTCTTGGTTTATGTCAAAATTAGTTTTTAAAGTTGATTGATTTTTTAGTAAAATTAATTACTAATTAGTGGTATGAATCGCCTTGGTATATGCTTCCAATTGCTTGTGAAAGAGAATTGGTTCAGCTAATTCTAGACGCGTCTGAAACGTTGTATTGAGAATATTAACAAAATTTACACTGACCCTGATGCCATGCAAGATGCCCTGAGTCAAAGGATTGTTGATCCTCAAACAAACATTTTACATGTTTCACTGGCCAAGTGCCATTGATAATGTGACATCATGGGTATGATGTGGTGAACATTGAACCCTATAAATTATCTCCAAGTTGATATTAATAAAATACAATCAACTATTACCACAAGTTCATAGTTTAACTTATAAGCTTTTTGTATCTACTTTACGTTGTATTAAGTTGAGAATTCACTTGGGATCAGTAAGATCAGGGCAGCGTATCATAATCCAAGTAACAACAGGAGAATACAAATTTGAAGTACTATTACCAAGGAGTTATATCATGAACTATAGTCACTATCTAGTCTATTATCGCCACACAATAGACATTTGAAACTACACCATACCACAGAAGAAGAACCAGCCATCTGAAGTAGACCAAAAATTCAACAAGTGGCACTCATGGCTGGGAACGCATATAGTGACCACACTAAGCAGGGGAGCAACCCCTGGCTATATCAACTTTTTAAGGATGGATTTACAAAATTCCAAGGCTCAGCGGACATAATGAGTCATCAAGAAGTGAATGGGTTAAAGAAGAAAATCATAGAAAAAGATCAAGTGATTTCTGCTCTTAAATTGCAAATGACCAATATGAATGATAAAATTGCAATATTGTAGAATTGTCAAATTCAGCACGCCCAAAGCGAATTTACTGATAGTGATGCCTCTGAACATTATGAGATCAATGGGCCACGTCGGCAACTGCCACGTAGAATGGTTTATTTGGCCAACCCAAGTTCCTCTAACCGTGATACAAAGCCTCAGCGCCCTAGTACGCCTGGCTCAAGTCAACAAAGAAGTAATCATGATAACCATGGATGGGACAGCGGTAATTAAAAACAAGCAAACCTGCCTGCTTTTGACAAGAACAGAAGTATAACCACATTTGTCAAACGTTTTGAAATGGCTATGCATGGGGCCAGTGACTATAACAAAGCAGCCACTATGATCAACTGCTTGGATCAGTGGAGCATTGAGTTGATTATTCCTCACATTAATAAAAAACTCAACCTATGCCGAAGTCAAAGAGGCTGTGCTTCATGAATTTGGAGGTCTAAAACGAATGTCAACCAGAAAATCCAAGTTTATGAACATTCACTTTAAGAAAGATGAAACAATTGACAAATTTATGGATTGAATCTATCGCAAAGCTCAAGTTCTCCTAGGTGCAAAGGCTATGGTCAATTTTGACGCTAAGATTGCACTAGAACATGCAGTAGAACCTTACCCAAGTTTTTCAAGAACTTTATTGCCTGCTTTTGTAAAAAACCTTGCAACATCTGAATTGGTTGATTATTTGCGCAGATGTTCAAAAAATTATGGCCCTCTTAATATCAGGTACAGATCAAGACCTGCTGCATCTTCTGGAAAGCCCTTTGAAAACAATATTGACAGTAATCCGCCTGTAAAAAATGATCAAAACTCAAAAACAAGAGCCCCACGCCCAATGAGTGAGATTAATTGATTTTATTGCAATTGTAAAGTTTACTTTGCTTCCCAATGCTGTCAGCAAAATGGCAATGTAGTCCTTCCCGATACCATGCAAGAGGAGGGAAAAGAACAAGCACAATAGATGTGGGACGCTCTATTGTGCCTAAGACACCAGTCCCACCTGATTGACAAGAAAACGCTGGCCACGGGGCCTTGGTTAACTTAGAATGAATTCTATTTTAGTATCAAATGAAGATTCTTCAAACATACATGCAGTAACTCGCTCACAGAGTAAGGTTGTCATACCTGAAGCCTCTGAAGTCATTGCTAAACCCTATGTGCAACAAATAATTGAGAATATTCCATCCAAAGGGCCGAGAGTAATTCAGCAGATACCACAAGCTTGAAAGGGGTGAATATAGCCATGCCAATTGACACATTCATCAATGAATGTCTAAGTATTGTAAATACTTTAAAGCATACTCTTAACTTCCTGGATTCTTCCCATATTCACTTAGTTAACTCTATTGATTCTTACTATTCTGAGTGCATTTACATGGATATTCTGGTCAACAAGATCAGAGTCGTAGCTATTGTTGATAGCGGAGCACCTGTAAACATTGTTTCCATGAAGTTGGTAAAAAAATTGAAAATAGCTCAGGACATTGACCATAATCAGGAATATGGGACCGCAGGCCTTAACAACACTAAGAGTGAAAGAGCTTACAGCGCCTTGCCACTGCAGTTTGGAGCTTTTTTAGTAGACGCACCCACAATAATGCTTCCAAACACCAATTGTGACATATTAATTGGAACTAGTTTTTTAAGGACCTATGGGATCTCATGCGATTTTAAAGATAATGTCTTGACAATATTGGGTCAATCACTCCAAATTTATTAAGCTCACAACAATACAAAGCCCACAAGCCATCGTAGAAACTTTATTAATATATCTTATGCTGATGGAATAATACCAGTATAATATATTCAGCAGGGAAACTGAAGTCACCCCATGCCAACCACCATAAACGAAAATTGAGGAATAACTCTACGTGTGAATAAGGATGTGACAATAGTTCCAGGACATCAACAGGTTATGAGGAATGGGACCATGCTGGATATTCCAGAATGACTATACAGGGAGGTTGCATCCCCGTGGCATCATTTTAAAATGAAACCTAGTGTGGCGCCTGGAATACTTATACCAGGGCATGGGGAGATTGATGTCCTACTCGCAAATTTGACCCTCTAAAGTATTAAGGTCAAGAAATACCAAGTAGTAACTTTTCTTTCTCGTTGCAAACACTTTTGCAACCTATTCAATTCAAGGCTAAATCTAGTTTGATAATCTCATTGAGGGGATTAGTCTGCGCCCATGTCTGGGAGCAGTTGGGTAAGAAAGGCAAGAGGAGCAGGTGGAAGGCCCACGGCCTCTAACGTTCAAAAACGCCCCGGAGAATCCGGCAGAATAGAAAAAAATCTAAAAAAACTGGTGGTCACAATTTCCCCAGAGATACTTGTGTGGCAAGCATGATGCAACCAGTACATCAACACGACACATTCCCAGCCAATTTCGTCGGTGGAATTTGGAGTCCGTGTGTATCTGGACATCCAAAAAATGGCCCTATGGAAAAATTTTGTGAAGATGTACACAAAATTTTCCCAACCGCAGTGTACGTTGCACCTCACTCCATGTCGTGTGGTTGGCTGGACCTAGGTTTTGAAAGCAAAATAGCAGCAGACAAGGCTGCAGCGGTGCGCATAGTGGTCGACCTCCCCAAAGGGCAATGGGTTGTTGAAACTAAATGCACCAGATGGACAAAATCAAACCAAATTTTCCTCACGTTTGATTTTTTGCCTACTACGGTAAAACGTGACATTTTGGAGCAACACCTGAAAGATGGTCTCGCCATATATGGCAAAATACAATCTTTCAAAATGCAACGTTTCACGCTGATGCCACACCTGTGAACTGGCAAAGCCATCGCAGTTCTGACCCCAACTGAGGAGATTGCGAAGGACCTAACCCAGATCCTGCACTCCACCTTTATTGACATCGCAGGGCACACCACCCACCCATTCCAGGTAACCGTGGACAGCGCACCCCCCATTTGCACCCACTGTGACGCATTTGGCCATAAGGCGCATGCATGCCCCATCAAAGAGGGCGTCACATTCAAAGAGCACCCCTCGGCAGCCATGGCCAGTGGAGAGGCGCACTACGAACCAACCGCAAGCACCAAGGAGGCTTTCCTGTGGGGAGCACAAGGCTGCTACCTATTGGTAAAGCCCATCTCCCCGCAGGAGCAGAAGAAGGCCAAGCAGGCCCGTAGGGCCACGGCCAAGGAAGCAGCTAAGGCCACCACCACCATCCCGCACTCACAACGCCAGGAGGACATGGAGACCTTTGCAGTGGAAGCAACTCGGGAATCCATCACCCAATCAGATTGGGAGGCCCATGCTGAATGGGCCACTCAATCTGAGGATCCAATGGGAGATTTGATCTCACCCAATCGCTGCACCCAAGCCCCGGTCAAAACTGACTTGGGACCTATCCCATCCAAAATTTTTTTTGCTAACTTGATGGTGCACCAAGCTTATCTGCACCGCAAAAATTCGTCCAACGTCGGGAAAACAAAAAGTGAAGGCCAAAGCCAATGTGACTCTTTCCGCAAAAATCAACAAAAACTCCAATAGCGTTGCTGCTAACACCCATGCTGCTGTGAAAGCCTGTGGGGACCTAGAAGAGGCTGGTGGGCCCGGGGGCCCCCCCCTTGCACCTAAGGTGCGATGGGGGAAACCTTCACTCTAGGTATGCTGAATATCGCCGGACTCAAGGCCTCCCCATCCCAGGCTAGGAAATTGAGTTTTTTACAAAACAATTTACCCGTGGATATCCTGGCCATCCAGGAGTCCCACTGTCCACGAGGTTCCGAGGAAGCTTGGAAAACAATGCTCCTACCATCCCTATCCTTTTGGTTGAAGCACTGTGGGGTGCTAATTCAGAAAACAATTTTTTCAAATTTACATCTTCAGAAACATTCCTAAATGGCCAAGTGCTCATTGTCACCTTCTCATGGGCCGATGTTGCACACACAATTGTCAACATTTACGCCCCAAACGGTGCACATGAGCTTTGGGAATTTTTCTCGTTGGCCAAATCCCTCCTGCTACCCCCTGATTCTTTCCTAATTGGCAACATGAACTGTTGGCTAACCTCACCAACGGACCAGTGGCCGCCCTCACCCCACGCCCCACAGGGTCACGTAGAACTATGTGTTCTAAAAGCTACCCTTGGGTTAATGGATGCGCTGCCATGACATGCCCCACTGCTCAAAAACATGACATGTCCCCACATCCACAACGGCCAATTAAGGTCCATGACCTGCATCGACCTTATTCTAGCACCAGCGAAATTCCAACCCCACATCTCCCACTTCAAAACAACGAAAATGGAATTCTCCAACCACTGACTGGTCTTGATAACATACCACTTACCTGTCACAGTTGCAAAGGCCCCACATTGGTGCAAAATCCGCCCCTCGAGCTCGCGTTGCCAGGATTTTCCATGTGGGTGAAAGAGGCAACTTTGGCAAAATCATTTGTTGCACCGTTTTGCGCGGACCCCATTTCCACATGGGCAACTTTCAAAGAAGACACCATCCGCCACTATTGCCATCTCTCATCCAGACGCTCATGAGCCACATTGGCGGTTATATTGCACATGCTGGCGGAATTGGCCCACTTGGAGTCCAACATTTCAGCCACAGGATATAGCCCTGCATGGGGCTGGAAGTGGGCGGAGGCAGCTTCCCACTTCAATGCACTCGAAAGACAACACAAACATTGGGTTTGTGTTAAGTACAGGGCCACATGCATCATAAAAGGCGACAAGTGCACCGAATACTTCTTAAAAAAATTTTGCACCACGCCAGAGTGTGGCCTGCACACAGGTGTGAAGATTGGATAATTCCATTATGGATACACTGGCCAAAGTGGCAATCAAAATGCAAAGATATTACTCCAAGTTATACCGAGCCAAACCAATTCAGCTGGCCAAAATGGCGGAATTTCTCAACCAAGCTCATATCTGCACCAGTTTTCCAATACCCGGAAATAATGAATTTAATTACTCTGAACGAATTATGGACAGCCATTCGCGGTGCGCCAAACCAAAAATGACCAGGCCCAGATGGCATTCCATATGAGTTCTACAAAAAATATATTAAATATATATCCCCATTGCTGCTAGCCTCACTCAACCAAAGCCTGTTGGAAACGCGCCTCCTACCAGGAGGACATGAGGCCTTTACTGTCACACTCTTCAAGAAAGGGGATAGGCTTGACTTAGCCAACTGGCGCCCCATTTCTCTAACAAACACAAGATCCAAAATTTTAACCAAAATCATGGCTAACCATTTAGGGACTGTAGCATCTGCCACCATCTCCCCAGAACAATTCGGTTTCATCTCCAGAAGGTCGATTTGGGATAACGTGCACTCTGTGGCTAATGTGTGTCAGTACACAGCCTCTGGGGCACTTGTATTCTTGGACCAACAAAAGGCCTATGATAGAGTAAACTGGGAATACCTTAGGGCCTGCCTCCAACAATTCCGCCTACCCCCCGCTTCATTAACTGGGTGATGCTGCTCACAGAATCTGCAACAATGGCAGTGCGCAGCCCAGGCTTCCTAACGGAAGTAGTCCGCCCTCAAAGGGGCCTGCGACAAGGGGACCCCCTCAGCCCACTCTTATACAACTTCAGCCTTGACCCACTACTGCGAAATGTGAATGCCCACCTCACTGGGGTCCATGTGCCAGGCCAAACCCCAATCAAGATGATGGCATTTGCAGATGTTTGCGTGGTGGGGGTGTTTAATAACAAAGATGCACGTACGCTTGAAGCCCTCATCCAGGAATATTCCCGGGTAAGCAACGCGGCACTGAACGCCTCCAAAACTGAAATCATCCTCCTTAATCGGTTTCAGAACTGCTGGGCCCCAGCAAGTAGTTCCCAACCCGGCCCATCTGCTTGCCCACGTCCACGCCTTACTAACTCAACACACGCCGCTCCACTGGTGCTCCCCTTTGTGCCACGTCCTACCATAGGACCAGTACGCCATCTGGGAGTGTGGATGGAGGCAGGCGGATACGCGTCAGCAGTAATGGAGTGCCGTATACTGGACAACGTGACGAAGTGAATCGCCTCTCTCAGAGCCCACCCTACTACCCTCACTGGCAGAGTTGTTCTTGCCAACTCTATGCTCCTATCCAAAGTCTGGTTTGGAGCCCACGCCATCCCCTTCTCCCCAAGCTTCTTCAAATCCCTGTATGCTTTGCTGCAAGGATGGCTTTGATTAGGCCGCCCTCCACCAGTATGGCTAGAGGTCATGTTTGGCCCTCATCATCATGGTGGCATGGGCCTGCTTGACTTCAAATCCCATGCCGCCAAGATCCTGGGCACCTAGATCGCGGCCGTCACTGTTCCTACACTCCCATCCCAACACTGGTCCCGCGCAGCCCGCTCCAACTTCTCCTGAGCCTTGGGCCTCAACAATCCATCAAACCCCCACTCCCTGATGAAATACCTCGCATCACACACATCGGCCACAGGTCCTCACAGGACAAAAACCCACTACAAACGAATCCTACTCTCCATGCAAAGCGCAGAGTGGAGAATTCGTATTAGTGGACATACAACCCAAAGAGGCCTCCTCTCCTCAGTTCACACAAGAGGTATAGGGGCTACCCATCCATGATGGCGTGATCCCCATTCGACCCCAAGTCCTATCCAAGGTGGACTACCTGGACATGATGGACATCCCTTATTCCACTGAGACCCAAGAGACTATCTGGAAATACGCACACCATCCTCTGTTGCAGCCTCAAGTCCGCTCCCATGTGTGGCGCTGCCTGAGGCAGGTGTATCGTACAGCTGAGCGCTCTAACGCTTTACACTCATCCTATGTCATGTGTGGCCAGTATGGAACGCTGTTCCACCTCCTGGAGAAGTGCCCCACCTCTAAAGTGATATGGCGCGAAGTCCAACGTCTGCTGGCCAGGATCAAACGCATCCCTTCAGTCTGTCAAGAGATATGTTTGCTTCATCAATGGCCTCCCCCTCCCACCCTCCCTCCGTGCTCTGGTGGTTGCAATCGCCATGTGGACTATCCACACGATTGTCTTGGATGCCATCGCTGGCTCCATCCCCACCCTCCCAGAAGCTGTCCACAGATTCCGGTCTCATTTGGTGGATCACTTTCAAGTGTGGATGTTTGGATATCTCCCACTGCGTCGCTGACAGCTGGTCTCCTCCTGGTTCCCAGTCTGGTTCATCAAATCAGACCCCTTCCTCCACACGTGCTCAATAGTGGCTACGACCCCTACACATGTTCCCTCCCCCTCCCCATAAGTGGCGTTCCCACTGGCAACAAGAGGTAGCATCGCTTCTCTGGGGTGCCTCCCCTGGTACTAAGTTTTGTCTCGTCTGAGTCATATTCAGAAGTGTCCGTCCCATGGTCAGCCTTCCCCGCAATAAATTTAAATAAGAAATACCAAGTAGTCACATTTGTGCATCTGTTTCTGAGGGATGAGTTAAAATCAGCTATCAAATTTGGTGACTTATCTGAGTTCAACTTACTGACCAAAACCCTTGGGGCACATACTGTAATTTCTTGAGAATTGTTTACCAGATTATCAGAACAACAGAAGGATAACGCACTTAAGTTGTTTGAATGATACTCCAAAATCTTTGCCAAAGATGACCAAGATTTAAGTTTTGAAAAAGGAGTACAGAATTTTGTTAACACTGGGGACCATGTGCCTATTATAATGAGGCCAATCCGACGCCCCAGGGCTAGTAACAAAATACTCGGAGAAGAGCTAGACAAATTGCTGAAAAGTAAGATGATAGTGCCGTCTAAAAGCCCATGGGCCAGCCCAGTTTTAATTGTAAAGAAAAAATATGGCAGCAATCGAGTTGTGATTAATTATTGATGCCTTAATGCCATTACAAAAAATGATTTGTATCCGTTGCCAAGAATTGATGATGCTCTGGACCATCTGGGAGAAGAAAAGTATTTTACCGTAATGGACCTCATCTCAGGTTATTTGCAAACTGAAATGCCTCAAGAAGAGCAGGAAAAAGTGCGCGATGATTACTGCTCAAGTGCTGTTACAACCAACGTGCATGCCACAAGGGCTGAGCAATGCACCAGCAACCTTTCAGCACGTAATGGACACAATTTTGGGGGACCTTAAATTATCCTGCATACTGGTATACCTGGATGATACCAATGTCTTCTTGAAAATATTTTCTGAACATCTAAGCACCTTGAACAAGTGTTCAAACGGCTGTTGAAAGCGAATCTGAAGATAAAATCTAGAAAATGTCAATTCTTTAAAAGAACAATTGGAATATCTCAGGTTTGCATTGTTCAAGGACTTGTGGCCTCAACCTCAAAAGGTAGGTGATTAACAAAATGCAACCTCTGATGAGTATTAGGGATGTTCAAGTATTCTTAGGCATGGTATGATACTATTGAAGATTTGTAGAAGGGTTTGCGAAGATTTCTGAGCACCTATTCCACTTACTACAAGGAAAAGTCGTTTTTTCTGAGCAGAGGAGTGCCAACAAGCCTTTGAGGTTTTGAAAACCAAAATGAGCATGGCGCCTATCCTATGATATCCAGATTTTAGCAAGCCTTTTATCATACAAACTGACACCTCGTTGAACATGATTGGAGGTGTGCTATCTCAGATTGGGGATGATGGCGAGAAGCATCCAGTCACTTATTGCAGCAGGACGTTGAATAAGTATGAGCGTAATTATACGGTGACAGAAAGAGAATGTTTGGCTGTCATCTATGCTTGTAAACAATTTTGGGTTTACATTCATGGCACTAAGTTTCAAGTAGTGATGGATCACAGCTCATTACAATGGCCCCACAATCTCAAGGAACCTGAGGGACAGATAGTCCGCTGGGCCCTGAAATTACAAGCGTATGTTTATAAAATTTATTTATAGAGCTGGAGCGGCCCATCAAAATGCAGATGGACTATCATGACTTCCTATTGTAGCTGTCCTGAGCAGTTTGGCTGATGAGCTTAATGAAAAATGATTACCCAAAAGTATGGAGATGAGCCACCTGAAGTACAAAAGTGATCAAAAAAAGCATTAACTGACACCAAATATTGAAATGGAGTTTTATACAAGATTAAGCCCAAAGGGAAATTTCAAAGCTTCCCCAAAACCTTCCAACCAAATGGAGATTATTTCACAAGCACACAAGGCCGTTGGGCATGGGGGATTAATTAAGATGCTAGAATTAATTTGATCGAGTTACTATTGGTATTCCATGAAATTCAACATCTAATATGTGCTCAATAAATGTCAATCATGACTAATTGCAAAATCTTTGAAGTCAGATGTGAAATATTGTTTGATCAAACCCAACTGGGCCTGGAATACCATGTCAATTGATGTAGTTTGCCCTTTGCCTGTGAGTAGCCTAGGCAACAAATACATAATTGTTGCTATTGACCATCTAACAAAATTGGTGGAAGAGAAAGCAATTCAAGATGTTGGGGCTCTAATTACTGCCAAGTTTATTATGGATAATATTACTTATAAGAATGGATGCACCCAAAAGATCTTGACGGACAATGTCACAAATTTTACTGCCCATATGGTACAACAGTTAAATAAGTTGATGTCTATCAAAGGAGTGTTGTCAGCACTGTACCATCCTGAGACTAACGGTATGGTAGAGCGAGTGAATGGCACTTTAGTCAGCATATTACACAAAAACACAGCCTTGACGCCTTTCCAATGGGTGACTTCAATTAGTGCTACCATGTTTGCATACAATATTGGATACCGTAGCAGCACAGGCCACTCTCCATTTCAACTTCTGTATGGTGGACAGCCCATTTTGCATCCATTATTATATTCAGTACTCAGTTCAACTGACGCAAGTAACCCAAATAATTATGTTGAGCAACTAGCAAAGACCCTAATCAAGTTGTAATCTGAAGCCTGTTAAAACGTTATTAGTCAAGAAACTAGTCAGAAGAGCAACAACGATGCTAAACAAACTACAGTGACTAAGTTCAAGGAAGGAGAATTAGTAGTATATTGCAACACTCATAGCACAGGCCACGCACACAAGCTGGCCTCACTTTGGCAAGGTCCATTTATTATATTGTAGAAATTTTCTGAAGACATATATACTATTAAGGATCAAGGCAGCTGGGTTGTGAATCGTGTACACACTAAGTTCCTTTGTCTGTATCATAAAGAATAATAATAAAAAAGAAAAAAAAGAAAAAGAAAAATAGAAAAAATATACATATAATAATAAAAATAATTAAAAGACAAAAATTAATTGAAAAAGTTAGTTTTAATTCAGAGATTTGATGCTTTGCTAGAATTGGAACCAGGTAACCCTTCTTCAGTAAGGGTAAGGAGAGTGAAATTGAAGCCAAGGGGGCCAGTTCAAGTTTACCAAAGATTAAAGGAGCTGCTGCAGGAGTAGAACCTAGGGCCAAAGGCTTTTAACGTAGAATCCTATTCTGAAGGTTGAGAAAAATTAGATGTTGTGACTAAGAGAAAAAGAATACCCTCCGCTTTTATCCAGTCAAGGAGGGGGAAGCGTTGAATGGTTGATGGATCTAATCATTGGTAAATAAAAACCAAAAATATCCTAATTGTATCCAAACTTGGGACTTATGGCATAGAAATTTCACTTAATAATATTCAACTATGATGACATGGGCTCAATGGCTTTGTTGGTTTGGTCAGACTTGTTATAAAGTATTGACTTAATAACCTGGGCATGTTGGATTTCTTGGTTTATGTCAAAATTAGTTTTTAAAGTTGATTTGAGTTTTTAATAAAATTTATTACTAATTAGTGGTATGAACCGCCTTGGTATATGCTGCCAATTGCTTGTGAAAGAGAATTGGTTCAGCTATTTGTAGACGCGTCTGAAACGCTGTCTTGAGAGTATTAACAAAATTTACACTGACCCTGAGGCTGTGTGAGATGCCCTGAGTCAAAGGATTGTAGACCCTCAAATAAACGTTTTAAATGTTTCTCTGGCCAAGTGCCATTGATAATGTGACATCATGGGTAGGATGTGGTGAACATTGAACCCTATAAATTATCTCCAAGTTGATACTAATAAAATACAATCAACTATTACCACAAGTTCATAGTTTAACTTATAAGCTTTTTGTATCTACTTTACGTTGTATTAAGTTGAGAATTCACTTGGGATCAGTAAGATCAGGGCAGCGTGTCATAGTCCAAGTACCAACAGGAGAATACAAATTTGAAGTACTATTACCAAGGAGTTATATCTTGAACTATAGTCACCATCTAGTTTATTGTCACCATATAATAGATGTTTGAAACTCCACCATACAACAGAAGAATCTCAACCATCCAAAGTAGACCAAAAAATCAACAGGAGCCACCGTAGAAATTATTTTTAAATAAGCAGGTAAAAAGCAAACTTTTTTAATTTTAGTTGTAGGACAATTTTGGTTTATTTTTAGCAAACTTGAAAACCAACCAGCACTGCCCCCACCAGCTGACAAACCCTTTTTGTTTTTGGGGCATTGATTTTATATTTTCCCACACCAAAATTAGGGTTAAATGCCTTTTGGAAAGGCCGTGATAGTTGTTAAGCTCTAGATTTAAATTTTAAATAAATCTTTAGGAAGATTATGGCTGAGCGACTTTGATTTTCAATTATCAATCAAATGGCCCAGAAATACAGAAACATGTTGGGATAGAAGCCCAACTTTTTGAAAATAATAGGGTTGAGCCTGAAATTTAGCTAAGGCTACAAAAAGTGAAACTAAGCTCTGAGGACAGGCTTGAAGGTGGGCCCCCAAACTGCAGCTAATCACTTTTGATTGGTTGCAGCTTAGGGTTGGTGGAAGTTGGGATATATGAGGCTAGGGGTGGCTGTCAAGGCTTGATACTTATTTTTTCTTCACTTTGACAGCCAACCCTGCCTTGGGATCATTTTGGAGGAGAGGCGCTCTGGGAGGGTTATGTTGGAGTTGGTGGCAGGTGACTCCTTGGCTGGCAGTAATTTGGGGATGGGAGGGCATGGGGGTTTGGTGATATGGGCCCTGTGTCCCTGCTCCCAAACTCAAGCCATCTTTCAACACACAAGAGAAAACTTTTTGAGATAAGCCCAACTCAGGAGCAGGGCTGGTGCAGGACTTGTCAACCTTACTCCTTCGCTGGAAGGGCGCAGACCCAGTACTCATCTACATTACGAGTGAGGTCTCCCTCAGAGTGGAGCAGGAGGGAGGGAGGTTGCATTTCCCCCTTTTTTTAAGGAAAAACTCCCAATCCAGCTGTAGGTGCCACATTGAGACTTACATTACCCTTTCCTATTGATACAGGGTCCATACCTTTGGGGTGTGAGGCCAAGGCATAGTTCTTGTGGGCAGGGGGAAGTTTAATTGCATGTATGGCCTGGGTTTTCTGAGGGGGCGGGTGTCATTGGGTGTGTGAGTGGAATTTTTCCAAGATGTCCTTATATTTGGTGCAATTTTTGATGCTTAACCAAGAATTTTAAAGTCAGGGTATCCCTTCCAGGAAAAGAGGCATTGGATTTTAAGCCAGGTCTTCCTGGATGCCAGAACTGCTTCCATCTCTGCTTCCATATTATCACCAACTTGAATTGGTTCAAGGTTGGGTGGCATGGGGCCCTTGAAGGAGGAAAAGAGTGAGGAGTGGTAGACTGCATGGACCTTCCAGTGTTTTGGTAGTTAGAAGCATCAGAAACCTCATAACAGTACATCTTGAACTTGGAAGAAACCAACGAGCTTGCATGCCAATTTTTTGAGGGCAACTTTAGGCGCAGGATGTGTGCATCCAGTATTACTAGGGAGCCAACTGAGAATTCATGTTCTGGGCGTCGCTTCTTATAATAAAATCGTTTATAGTCCTGGATGGCTGTAGTAAGATGCTACTGAACAAAAAGCTTTGTTTTGTGGATGTGTATAGCAAGTTTGGCTGCTTCTGAGACTGGAGGCTTAATTCAAGGGCCTACCATGAAGGAGGGTCATATCTAAGGGTCGCTTGGAAGAGTGAGCAGCCTGTGGAAGCACTTAAGGGTTTGTTGTAGGCAAATTGGGCTAAGGGTATGTCTTATGCTCAGGAGTCCATGGTTGCAGTTGCATAACAGCGAATATATTGTTCATATGATTGATTTGTCCTCCCATTTTAGCCATCTGATAGGGGGTGTAATGCTATTGAGAGGCAGGCTTAATGCTCAAATGGGAGAGGAAGGCTTTCTAAATCTGTGTAGTGTATTGCGTCCCAGGTCACTGATGGTCTCCTGAGGCACCCCAAATTAGTCAAAGAAATGTCTGACAAACAACTTGAATTATCCTTCACAGTGATAGTTTTATGACAGGGCTTAAATAGTGAGTACTTGGTGAACCAATTGACAATCACCATAATAATATTGAAGCTTTTAAGGGGAAAGTTCTACTATAAAGTCCACGGATACTAAGGTCCATAGGCCAGAGGCCTGCTGTAAAGGGCAGAGGAGGCCCTTCTTGCCTGACCAATCAGTTTTGGCCCCAACACAAGTAATGCAAGCGGTAACCCAATTTTGAACTTCATTTGAGAGGTCTGGACAGTTGTAGGATCTCTTCACCAAGTCGGCGCATTTCCCGGCTCCAGGGTGACCCAAGAGGGGGGTTATAATGTTCTTTAATAACACTTTCCCTGAGTGAAGGGGTTATTCAGATACACCCCCTGAAGTAGATCACCTTCTACTTGAGCGGGATGGGTGATTTGGTGGGTGAGCCCAGTGATAAGCGGGAGAAAAGATCAATACCTTACATGTGGGCAGTTTATTCAGAAAGGACAATCTCTAGAAGCTTCAGTGAGGGGTCAGGTGCAGCAAGTAAAATGTCGGAAGGTTCTATGGAAAGGATCATGGCTGGAGGGATAACTGTTGTTAACTCAAGAGATTCTTATAGGTGTGGGCCAAGGGTTGAGTTGTGACTTATCATGTCTGGCAATACATGAAAGGCTCCTTTCACAAACTCGTATCCAAAGCTGAAATTAGAGAAGTCACAATAGGTTTGCGCTTAGTGATGAGCCAACTTCTGTGGTTTGCAGCAATAAAGCAGAGATTGGTGGTCTGTGCATACTGTGAATTGATGGCGGGCCCCTGGAGGAGATAACCACAATGCATGAGGGCCATGTTACTGCAGCTAAATCCTTGTCATATATAGCCCAATCCTGTTCAGAGGCTGTGAACTTTCAAGAGAAGTATGTAACTGGGTGCTCGAGCCCATCATGCTCCAGAAGGAGAACAGTCCGAAAAGCTACTGCAGAGGCATCACAGGTCACAAAGAATGGCTTAGAGGTATCTGCGTAAAGGAGGATGGGGCATTGCCAAAGTTGTCCTTGATGACCTCAAAGGCCTGCTGGCAGGCAGGGGACCAGACAAAGGGGGGTGTTCTTGTCAGTGATGGGTGCAGAGTTCCGCAAGCTGGGAGAGTGCAGGAGAAAACTTCTTTAGAAAGGTTACTGTTCCATGGAAGCACCACAACTGCTTTTGGGTTGAAGGGGTAGGCCATGGCATATAGCCTCAACTTTGCTTGTGGGAACTGCATAACCCTTTTTGAGCACATTGTTTCTCAGGAAGGTGACCTATTCCCTGAAGAACTCACATTTGCTGGCTTTGACAAAGAGGAACGCTCTGTGGATGGCTGACGGAACATCCTGGAGGTCCTTATCATGCTATTCCCAAGTAGGAGAATTACTAAGAGTGTCATCAATATAAGCAATGACACAAGTTAAGCTGAGGTCACCAAGGATATCATCAATGTACCGTTGGAAAGATGATGAGGCATTCTTGAGCCCAAAGGGCATAACCCTAAACTGTAATATTACCTGGCGCGTTTAAATTACAGTGAGCCACTCTTGGTCCTCAGTCACTCTTATGGGGTATAAGGCACTGGCCAGGTCTAGTTTGGAGAAGATTATGGATTTTGCAATGTCCTAAACAATTGATTGTTTAAGGGGGAGAGGTCATAGATATGGAACCATGATGTTGTTAATGTGCTCAATATCTACGCATGGGCGGAATGAGCCTTCTGCCTTCTTGACAAAAACCGCTGGGGAGGCAACAGGGGAGGACTTTTTGAAAGTCCAGCCCTTCTACAGAATATCATACAAACATTCAGACAGTGTTGCCTCTTTCTCAGTATATGAGTAAAGGGACAATTGACCTTCACAAGTTAACTGTTAAGTGAAAGCACAGGTTATACTCATAGTATCGAGAGATCCTAGTGTCCAGGGAAGATCAAATATCTGCGTATAGGAGCAGAGAGGCTGGGAGGTCAGGGGGGAAGTCCATGTCACATGGTGTGGAGGTCAGGACAGGGTTTCCCACAAAGGCAGGAGCAGACAGAGTATCAAGGAGCTTTAGTTCCCCTGTCCCACTTGAGCTATCAAAGAAGAGGGTATTGAGAGTGAATTTGACATTAACATTCTGTCAGCACTACCATCCTATCCCTATGATGACTGGGTATAAGAGCCCATATCCATTGAAAAACGTTCAGTAAAGCAGTTATCCTGTAAAGTGAACCTAAAAGTCAATTGACTGTTAGACTTGCCATGGGGCCTGAGGAGACCCCCAGGACATGGGGCCAGCGATCAAGTCAAGGGCCAGATCAGCAAAATCAAGGCTAATAAAATTGCCTGAAGCAACCAATCCAAAAGGGAGGGGAACTGACAAATTGTGTTCCGACTGTGAGGGTCAACTGGAAACAGAATTAGGCATGGTAAAATTTATTGGAATTCACAACTGAGATACTATGAGAAGCAGTGCCTGGGAGCATATGTCACCAGGAGATAAGGTCACTAGTGAAGAGAGGGAAGCTGTAGAGTAATGGTGGGCTACCATCAGGTCATCCTGAGGCTGAGTACCATCTACCTCCCAGTCAACATGGGTCTTAAGCATTAGAGGGGCCTCCCAATCCACAGCAACATAGGCCTACTTAGACTGAGTGACCAGAGCCAGGGGAGGAGAAGGGACCTCATGAGGGATAGCCCAGTGCGAGGACCCAAAGGCTGGAGGGTTACCAACGGGGGAGAACAGTGTAGGTGGGTGTGCAATCACTAGGACACCTTCCCCATGAGGGGCACAGAATTCTAAGCACCTTCCATTTTAATCTCAGATGCTGACCGTGATAGGCCTCTGTGTGATCCTTGCAAGGTTTCTGTGGCTCTGTGTTTGCTGAAAGCTGCCTTAGCCATACCCAGGGAATGCAAACACAGTGATAAGGCCAAAGCATACATCACAGAAAGTGACTTAGGATTATAAAGCCATCTAGGGTGTGAGCCAATTGAGGGGGTGAGGGAGGCTCAGAAAGCAGAAATTATAACATCACTGGATAGGCTTAGGTCATAAGCCAACTGGGTAAATGAGAAAATGATCCAAGAGGTCCAAAGTAGTAGCTTTATGGAAGAAGATGGTAAGTCCTGGTGATGTGGGTATCCTGGGGAAAATAGCGCAGCTGACATCAATGCGTTCAAGAACGCTTGGCTCCCAGCTGATGATCTGATTGGAGGAGACTCCTTGCTTACTTGCGGGCATCCCCATCAAGGGCGTCCAGGAGTGCCACGGTATTCTGAGCCCCATATTAGGTTGCATTTGTAGACTTCCCAGCTGCAAGTCGCAGCTGTAACTCATTTTGAACATCAAGGACCAGCTCACCTGCCTCAACAGGTGGGCCTGGGATAGATCCCACCATGGTCATATTGCTTGCTTTAGAACAATATGAGCCTGGAGGGATAGACTCAGCAGTCCATGCAATAAGTATTTGATGGAAGGAATGTAGTAGTACACCAAAGGACCAGAGGATGAAAATAGCCTTTGTGAGGGTCATGAGGGTAAGTGTAAATGTAAAGACAACTGAATAGCCTAGGTCTAACGCCAAGGTGGAAGCTTCAGAGGTCAATGGCTGGTTGATTATGTCAGCGAAATGGTAAGAAAAGTTAGAATGGACTGCAGACTTGGGATCTCAATGAACCACAAAAGCACCCAGAATTCTAGAAGCACAGCCACTTAAACGACTTTGCTAGTTGAGGATCTAGATGAAAGGTGAGGAAAATACACATTTAAAAACATAATAAAGGCCTCACAAACATACTAAAAGTAGTTGTGAGTGCAATCAAAGGTCCAGATTGGGCAGCCCCAGGTGGGAAAAGGGCTGGGAGGTCAACAACTTCTCAGGTATTAGCGGTTGCAAGACTTTAGCAGTGTCAACAAGGATATTAGAAACTTCAGGAAGGAGGGTAGTCTACATGACGTGGAAGGCTTGATAACCCCAAGTGGTGGTTGCTATAAAAGCTGCATACAGAGATAGAGCTTAGGCCCAGGAGGAAATCTTTAGGCTGCTAGGAGGGAGGCCAAGTTAGGTGAGCTCACTGTAGAAAATGCTTATTAATCGGGGAAGGAATAAAGATTTTCAATCTTAGTTGTAGGATAATTTTGGTTAATTTTTAGCAAACTTGAAAATCAACAAGCATTAACCCACCAGCTGGCAAACCCTTTTTGTTTTCTGTGTCATTGAAATTATATTTTCCCACACCAAAGGTAGGACTAAATGACCATCTATTACTAAGAAAATTAGGACTAAATGCCTTTTAAAAAACCAAGATAGTTGTTTCAGCTCCATATTTAAATTTAAGATTATTTTTCAAGGAAGTTAAGGCTAAGTGACCTGAAATTTTAAACTAGGATCAACTACCCCAAAAATGGAAATGTGATGGGATAGAGGCCTGATCTACTGGAAAATAACGGGGAGAGCCTGATATGGAGCTGAGGCCACAAAAAAGAGAAAATTAGCACTGAGGACAGGTTCAGAGCTGGGATCCCAAACTGCAGCTAATCATTTTGATTGATTGCAGCTTGGGTTGGTGGCAGTTGAGATAGGTGAGTCTAGGAGTGACTGAAAAGGCTTGTACTTATTTCTCTCTCGTTTCAACAGCCAAACCTGCCTTGGGACCATTTTGGAGGTGGGGCGCTCTGTCAGGCGAACAGAAAGTAAGAATTAGACTGGCCTGCCAGCCCAGATGCCAGAGCATCCAAGTGGCAAACCAGAATGCCAGAGGCACTGCTGCTGGTATGACGAATTTGGAACTGAAAGGGAGCTTAATTCTCAACAGATAATAATGGGATTTTGGGGGAAGTTGTTTTTATTGGAAAATTTAAGGAAGGAGAATTGGCCAACAATTTTCTCAGTATGATGTGCCTGATTAAATAGTAATCAATTTTGAGGGAAAATAAGCCAGGATCAGGTTCCACAAGTTTGACCTAAGCAGCAAATTATTTGGGAAATGGGCGGGTTAGTTCCCTGGGAACTGACATCACAAAATCTGGCGGCAGGCAGAGTTGCAGTCAGTTTAAACTAAGTGGTGAACTATTCAGGAATGGGCGGGTTAGTCCCCTGGGGACCAACATTGCAAAATTTGGCGGTGGGCTGAGTTGCGGTTGGTTTGACCTAAGCGGTGAACTATTTGGGCATGGCGGGTTAGTCCCCTGAGGACCAATATTGCATAATTTGGCAGTGGGCCAAGTTGCGGTTGGTGGCATTGCGTCAGGCGCCACGCCTGATTTGCTGGCAGGAAGCTGCCTATTGTGGGGTGATGCCTGACGAATTTGGGAGGGGGAATTTTTTGATCATCATGTAAACTGAATCACAACTGTCAGTTATTCCAGCTGATAGCTCAGGCTTCATACCTTTTCGACCATTTGAAATCTGAGTATTGGGCTGATTGCTGCTCGAATTAGTTACAATCAATTCCATTTCAGCGATCTCAGCGCAGATTTCACTGATTCCTCATAACAATTCTGCTGAGGAGAGTGCGGGTACCGGAAGTGGGATCTGAATTGTAAGGACCATTACCAGTGCATGTCTACCACATGAGCGAGATCGCCCTGAGTAACGAGGGGTATGGCCATCCTCTTCAGTACCTTCTTGCTCAGGGTTGGAAAGATGGCCCAATCAACGCCCAGAGGATGTTCACTGGGACTTACACGCTCTGGGAGGGAGAGGTTGGAGGTAGTGGCAGGTGACTTTAAAGCTGGCAACAATTTGGGACTGGGTGGTCATGGGGGCTTTGTGGCCTAGGCCCTGTGTCCCAGCTCCTGGGGTCAAGAAGTCTATCAACACATGCTAGAAATCTTAAGGTAAGTACAATTTGGAAGTAGGGATGGTGTGAGGCTTTGCAACCTAGCCCCCTCACTGGAAGGGCACAGACCCAGCGCTTTTCTACAGTATGAGCAGGTCCCCCTCAAAGCAGTGCAGGAGGGCTGGATGTTGCCATTCCCCTATTTTAAAAATGGAAAACCTCCAAATCCAGATGTAGCGGTGCCTCCTCAAGGCTTACAATAATGGAACCATAAGTTATATAAGATGGGGGCCAACCCAGGTGACTGCCATACCGATATATCTATCAAGTAGAGAAAGCAATAAGGTAGTGATTATAGCTGCTATAGCCCAGTCATCACATAGACTGGGAAATATGGCATCTAGCAAGAGCGCAGTTAATGAATAGCTCAAATAATAAAATTAAAAAATTATTACATGGATTCTGTTTATTAAAGACAAAGCATAAAAATCGACTGACATCATTACCTGTGGGAGACTATTATATTATGTTCTAGGACTTAAGATAGAATTAAAATTTGCATTAACTAAGGGTAACTCTATCACATCTAATTCTGAAAGATCAACATTCCAAAATCTTCATGATGCTAGATCAATATCACCCTGGACAGCCTTATTAAGCTGAAGCTTTGCCAATAAAAATTCCCTCTCATCACAACTTTACTTATTAGACCGGTGGCGCTTTGCTCATTAGACAACTTAGTGCACCTATGGCCAGGGTAGGTAGGAAGATCCTATCATGTATTGAAGGAGTTTATCACATCTGAACCTGCTGGGAATGGGCTTGCTTTTCAGGTGGAGAGAAAATAGATTTATGGGATTTCAAACTTGAGTGAACAACAGTGATTACATTATGCCAGGCACTAATTTATTAATTTTAATGAGCCCCGCATTGGGTCCTGAGATTACCAATGGATAGAAGCAGCTAAAACAGTTACCCTTGCAATGGTATCTTGCTGCTGATACCTCCAGACATCCCCTAACTTTCTGCACCATCTCCTGGGTGGTAAGAAGTGAAGGCAGGGGAGCAACCTTCAGTGGGTAGGCCATCACCCACCTCTCATCTACCGCATGGCTTAAGTCGCTCTGGAAAATAAGATAAATGGCTGCCTTCTTAACCCCTTTCTTTCCTGGAATGGTCTACTCCTCACAATTTGGGCAGATGGAGTGCTCCCCAGGACTTACAGTGCTAACCTCATGTTTGAACTCTGGAACATTTGGCAAGAATATTCCCACACATCAAGTTCTGGGTATTAACCATACAACTCCACAATAAGTTCCACTGGATGCAAAACTTAGGCTACAACAATTTTAACTGCTCCCTAGAAAAGTTCAAATACCTCTGAGGACAATAGCACCGGTCTGGCAACTGACACTACAAAGATATGGACCAGCAGCTATTTATAATAGAATCTTGATAAACTATATAAACTGTAGCTAAATGCAGTCCTCATAGAGCACCTTCATGAACTAACTATGCCATCAAAATCTGCTGCCAGTACGCATGCCTATACAGCTACCAAATTAGTAAACTTGACAGCCATAAAACCAAGATAGAAGAAGTGAGCCTGAGGGTAAAGCCATACCAAAATTACAGCCAGTCAGTCCTCTACCTGAGTTCACGGAACAGGTAATACCTTTTTAGAGCAAGTGAAACAACTCACTATATTAGAGGGACAACATACTATAGCAACATCTACTAACATAATAGCAACAAATTCAGACATCATTTCAGGCAGTTTCAGAAATCTTGCTGACACTTTAAAGTGGCCTACCTAAAATAGAAGATGTCCAACCAGATTTAGCCAAAGAAACCATGATGTATCTCCAGTCCCTGAACTGGAAGATGTCATGGACTTAGCTAAGAAGAACTATACTGGGCTCCCAGTCAGGGTGCGCAAGCACTCAGTGGAGGGCCCAAAATGCCAAAGGCATAGCAGTCCAAGTGACTAATAAAAGTGGGGTTCTATGGGAGATGTGAGGGAAGTAAAAATTTAGTAACGTACCAAAGGCCCCCAAGGCAAACCAGATGGTTGCATTGGGGGCAACTGCGAGTCTTGCGGGGGCAACCCCCAAGGGTGGGAGAGACAGAGAGGATGACAACAATTCCAGGTTTCACAGTTTATGGCCTTTGGATTCAGATAGGGAGGCTTGCGCACCAGGGAGGGATGGCACAGAGGCTGTCACGTTGTTTGAAGTGTGAGCGGAGGTGTAGTAAGACCCATGAGAGGGGTTGAGACCAAGATTTCCGGAGGGGGCGCTCTAGGTCCCACTGGTGAGCTGAGCCAGAGGTGGCTGAGGCGTCTATGGAAGATAAATCCATGAGTGGCAGGGTGGGGGCGCTTGGGTGCTGCTCTAGCCAGGGAGCAGTTTTAGAGGACTCAGTAACCAAATGGACGGAAGGTTTTCCATTAAATAGACGTGTGAAAATGAATGAAGCAGAGGGTATGTCATCAGGGGTGAGGCATATTATTGCATTTATGATCCGCTGCTGTGTGGCAGGGTCGAGTGACCAGATGACCCAGTCAGCGAACGTCAGCAGGAGGACTTGGGTGACAGCGCATTTTGTTGTATCAATTGGCGGAATTTTTGTAGGATTAATAAGGTAGATGGAGGCCACAGCAATCTAGATGGGGAATTCAAATTTTATTAAGCAAAAAGAAAGACAATGAACTGACAACTACCTCTGGCCAGGGCAGTTGCCTTAAAAACTGGGCTGAATGCATGGGGAAGGTATTGAGGGATTGGCCATTCAGGGGTTAGTGATGGGATTTGGTTGGCTGGGTTGGAGGGGGTAGGATGATGCTCCAGATTTTGGAAAAAGTCAAGAAAATCTTTGCAAATTTTCCCAGATTCCTGGGGCCAAACCAAGTTAATGCTACCAATGTGGGTCCTGGTCATCCAAGTCAGCCTTTTCACATGGTTTGGGTGTTCCAAATTCATCTCAGGAGGCAGGGATCATTGTATCAGATTATTTGCGACTTAAACCAATCCCTTGATTAGGCTACTCGTGTGATCTGAACTCCCTGGGTCCATTTTAGAGTAATGGGCCAGCTGGTCTGAGTCGTTTGGGACCTGATTCTAGATCTGAGCCATATATAAATCTGATTTCCGGTGCATGCCAGTCTGTACTGGCTCACCCAGTCCAGAATTTGCAGACTGGTCTCCGACGTTGATAATTGCTGTTTTTTCAAAATTCTGATATAGTTTGTCTGGGGAGTGGGTGGTCCCAGGGGCCTGTCCATGCCCCCTGGTGTGCGCAATCTCCCTGCAGACTCCTTCTATCAAAATTACTAGGGTTGAGGAGGGGGAAGAGGAGGGAGTGGGATATTTTTGGGGGAAAAGCAGTCACCCAGCGCTCATCTATCACATGGGCTAGGTCGTCTAGCTGTGACAGAGAGTCCACTGGAGCCTTGGGGCCCCTTTTCATCTGAAAGGGGTGCTGATCCCTATCCAGTTGCAAGGGCTGGTCCTCAGGACTTACAGCAAACTTTTCTCTTTTTTTTCTTACCAGTACTACAACCTGCCACCAATGCTGCGTAGGGAGGACCAACGAAACACTATCTGCTGTACTCACACTCTTATACTGCATAACAACCAAATGATCACTACTGAATGGAGCCAATGTCCTGCTGGCAACCATATGCTGAGCCACCACCAGTACATCCTAAGCTGCCAAATCATTATATATAGTATCCATCCATGGAACAAGAAACAAAACCAGCTTGACAACTCCTACTTCCAAAGATATAATTTTCTGAAATATGCAAAAGGAATAATTGGCCAAGATCAGTAATTATTATGATATAACAAAAGAGAATTACATTGATGATCTACTGAAAAAATCACAGAAAAAATTTTATAAATTAATTAGTATCCCTATGTAAGAATACAATGAACCAAGAAGACATAACCATAGTTCGCTCCACTTACCAGAATTTTCTAAGCAGGCCATGTAAAACATGTAGTCTCAACAAAACCAGAGCAATACAGTACTTAATATCACAGAAACTTATCTGATAGTTAAGAAAACAACTGTTACAAGATTTCACATATCACAACGCTTCCTTGACAGCTCCCAATACAGCATCATACCAACTCAAAGGAATGTTGGCTACAAGATTTTAGAAGAACAATTACTCTGGTACCCCAGGAGACCTGTGCAAGCCCTCTCCCGCATTACGTCAAGATCTCAATCAAGATATTGTACTCACCCAGCTTTAAATGGTGTCCAAAACAAGATTCTCTACTTATCAACATGAGAGCTCCCCACACTATGAGGTCCCTCTTTAATCACCATTTCCATCCTCCTTGACACAGTCTCATCAGCAATATTGTGACGACGAATCCCTTTTGGACATCAGGTCTGAAAATATCCTTCATAGTGACATGATTTTCCTGATGTCTGGGAACTCAGTAAGCTTGTTGTAGTCAAGTGTTCAACCTACTGGTAGAGATATTGGGTAGATTATGTTATATTGACATGGTAGTTTTTGACTGCAACCACATTCAGCCATTGCTTTCCTTACAGGACCTAAACAATTTTAAGATCCATGCCTACTTTGAATTGGTCAATGGCTAATGCAAACAGAAAAGGGAACAAAACCCCTGACCATTAAATAATAACACAGAGAAGCCATCCAATGCCTTATGGAACTATCTACCTATTTATGTGATGAGTTAGCAGAAAAGATTAATGACCTAACACATTTGAATTAATAATAAAAGGAGATACTAGTGCAGCTACTCAAAATTATAAAGTCTGGGTTCTTTACAGTAATTTATGAAGGAGTTGTGAATGTCAGGGACTAGTGTACTACTGACCTGGTTGGGGGCAGCTAACCATGAGCTAGCATAACCAAGGGGTTTAATACAGTATTATAAGGACACTAGAGATATCCAGGTATAAGGAATTGTGGGTAAGCTGGTATGGGAGTTGCCTAAAGATATGTTTTCAAGAGTAGAAGGTTGGAAGGGAGTTTCTTGTAGGCTGGGGTGGTAGATCTGGATTGATAACACTTTAAATAATTTAATAGTGTTTTAATGATAAAGAATAACTTTATTAGCCACAAAGATTAAACATATGTATGCTTTAGTTATATATTCTATTTAGCTTTCTGGACTTACATAAGCTTAATTAATTTTATAGCGTAGCACTAATCTTCTTCTGAGCTTCTGGAATTGTGCTGTGCATATGATTTTTATTGGTAATGGGAATCGTCTCAGTCTCATTATGATATAATTCAAGCGATTAACAGACCCAATATCATTGCAGTTATGATAAGTTAAGCGATTTATAGAACCAATACCGTTGTAATCATGATTTGGTATGCAATTAATTGATCTAACTTCAACGCATATTTTCTTGATCTGGTTGACAATATCTGCAATCTCAGAAATCCTATCATGTCAGGCTTTACCCTTAAAGGGAAGGGCTACCAAGTGATTGTCCATAGAAGGTAGATCACCCAGAAAATTAAAAGTTTGCCAGCTTACCACCATCTTTGAGGGGTTATTAACTCCTGAGCCACTGTTAATGAGATACACAAAACCATCAGTGCTCCTTGGTTCCACAATAAAAAGAACTAAGATTCAAAAGGGCGGCTGGGTGCAGTGTCATATTCTTGAAGGTAAGAGGCTTATCATATGGGAATTCAGAGAACTAAATATATTTAAAAGTACTAATTAGAATAAAAATAGAACTTACTTTGAACTGCTTAAGAAGCCATAAATGAGGTCAACTATGACCTCATATACATATAATTGAAAATCACATAGACTAACTTAAGCTTAATAAATTAGCTTTATGCAAGAAATAGATTAAAAAATTCTTTTATGATTTTCATCCTTCTTGACACAATTTAACAGTCTCTTTGTATGCTTAACACAGTTTCAATTGACTTTGAAATGGTTTGTTACCAATTTTTTGACACATTTTTAATTCCTTTTTATGTTCTAAATTCTTATGCATCTGCCAAAAACTACAATAAATTTTTTAGAAATTTCAGAAAGTCCCAATTGAAGATATTTATATTCTAGGCCTTAAATATCGTTGATTAGGGCTTCATATTAACATTTTAGTCTTAACAAATCTTCCATTGAGCTCTCTCTGCTTAGCGGAACTTTTCGAGCAATTTATTTGGTAAATTAAAAGCAAACACTTAATCACATACTGAAGTCTTGCTCCAATGTTGTCAGATCCCCTGCCAACTGTCCCAGCATGGGGCAGCGGCAAAACTCCCCCCTCCATTTTCCATCTGACAGGAAAACGCGCTTGGACTGGCTCGCCCAGTCATTCCAAACCCTTGGGATGATTCGTTCCTCCCAAGGATCTTGATGCCCATCTCTCCCAAACCTAAGCAGTGCCCCGCTGCCCCCTGGTGCTCCCCCAGAGCAACATTCGTTTTAGCCTTAAGGTCAAATATGGGAAATTCTTCCCCTACAATGACCAAGCCATTATCAAAATTGCTCAGGTGGTGATGATACCAGCCTGTTTTATTGACCTCTGCACCTATAAGGGGTACTTTGATCTTAGCTTCTTTTGTGAAGCCAATGCAGCCACTGTGGCAACGGTGCAACTTATATTCAATAATATTCCCCTCCCAACAACTCAGACCCAGCTCCCAATGGACACCACCTTGGTGGTCCAGTTCGCTGGTTTGCACACCCACCTCCCCCAAAGTGCTCCACCAGGAGCTTATGGAAGGTTTGGCAGCCTACAGCGCCAACCCCATCTTACAATTTGTGGTCCCAAATGGGGCCATACGCCTCTCTGGGCCTCAGGCATATGCCGCAATCAGCCCTGAATTTACAAAAATTTCTTTGGAAATTCCACCTTGCGCCACCATCACATCTGCCCCTGACCATCCGTTCTGGGCCCGTGTCAAGGGCATATGGACGATTTGTCCATCCTGTTCTGAGTTAGACCACTCAAAACATAAATGCCCATACTCAGAAACTTCCACCGACGCCAAAAGTTTGTCTGACACCCACCAATCTGCTGCCAACCCCACGCCAACTCCAACATGGGGTACAATCCTACCTTCCCCTCCTCCAATACCTGATGCTGCAGCTGCACCTGAAGCCACCAATCATTATCCACCTTGCCCAGGGCCACACATGATTCTTCCAATCAAGTGCAGGATTGGACCCCGGTTTGATCCCAGGAAAATTCTAGAAAACCAGCCAATCCTCAACCATATGCCGATTCCCCAATTGAATTCAGCCAAAACCCATGGGAGTATTTGAATGAAATTGATGAATCAGGTAACGTCATTGAAGAACCTTCGCTGCAAGTTGAGCGGCTCTGTAACACAGAATGGGATGCAAAATTCCCGCCCTAGAAATATGTCCCGCAACCTAACATCAAACTGTTCTACAGCGATCACCAGCTTGCAGTAGAAGCAGCTGCCACACAACATTGCCATTTGCTCCGCAAAGCTGCCACCAAATCTGTGGCTGCGCTCACAGGAAGAATTCCACCTCCCGTTATCCCCATAGATCTTACTGCACAAAGTAAGATCAACATGAAAACTTTACACAAAAACGTCACTGAAGCCATCCATAATTTGGTAACAGTAGCACGGAATCTGAAAGCAAAAATAACCTGAACCAACATTACCACATTCGAGAAATCCCAGATGCCCACCTCAAAGCTGAAGATGCTTTGTCCAAATACATCGTTGGCATTATGATGGCTAACAATTATTCAGAAGTTCCAGTCACCAGGGATATTGAACCCCATACCGCTGATGCCCCCACACCCCTACTATCTGCCTTAACACGCACCCTACTCTGGGATGAGATGGATGCAGCCAAAGATGAGCCCCCCAATCCCCCCTCCTCATCCACCATGGAGGGATAGCAGTATTCGCTACCCACCTGGTTGGATATTTGTCAGGTATGATTCAATTAATCAGTCCATTTTGGGCGTTTTGTTTGAATTGTTAATTTTTTATTATGATTTTAGTTTTAGTTTGTTAATGTCCATCCCCTGGCCGGCTTACTTCAGTTAAATAAAAACAAACCTTCCATTGAATTTCAGCTGTTCTTATTGGATTGTCATAAATCTGAATGATCCACTAAGGTTATAACTGGGGTCCAAACTTTATGTAAGTGCAGGCTAATTTTAGGAGGCAACTTAATTTGCATTATAATAATTAAGATAATTGTAATTATCAGTTCCACGTGAGACAGTTTCCCACTCACCAGACCCATAGGGAATTTTACCATGTAAGATTGTTGCTTTTCAATTTTCGTTTTTAAATTAAATTGATAATTACTAAATAGTTATATTTTTCAAAAATTAGTTTGTTTCCAGCCAGCCATCAAAGTGGATCAAAGGGCTTTCATGACTAAACTATTTTGATAATTACAGCTCAGAGGTTTACTTTAATAACCTGCAGGAAGAAGCGTCCAAAAATTTCAGTTTAGAGTTTAAAAAATAAACCCACTGTTACACTACCAGCATTAATCTTACCTATTTGCTTATTTATATTAATTTATTTTAAAATTTAATTTCATGAGAATTAAGTTTATTTTGATAGCGTGATTAAAAGGGACAATTTATCACCTTGGGTTACTGATAGTATTTGGTTACTCCAGAGACTCTGAAGGTGATGAGATTGGATTGGCCCATACCTCTGCCAAGTGGGACACCGGAGTCAGCAGATCAATGCTGAATTTTTAAGTTGAGTTCAGAGCAGGCTGAATTCCTTTGAATTGGTGAGGTTAACTAGATCGCCATTAGGTCAAAGGAGCTTTCTTTTAGGCATATGCTTTGTTTACTGGTGCAACTTTCAGATCTTGAGGTATTACAAGCATTAAATTATTCTAAACTTAATTTTACTAAGATGGGGGAAGGCTATTGTCCAAGCATACCCAACCCTTTCATCTATTCCACCAGTTTGTCTCCCTCCGTTGGTGTAGGGGGAGGTTGGGGGATGCTATTTAGAATTCTGTTGGTTTTAGCTCCTTGCACCCACCAGGAGATCTCCAGGGAAAGCATTGACGCTTTCTGTAGCCCCTGAATTTTTTGATAGAATTTTAGCTGCTTCCCAATTTAGAAGGTTACCCATTGAATGGGGCCATGAGATGCACACATGCTTGGAGAGCCAAAGGTAATTTCCTTTTAGTGCGGGATAATGTAACAATTTGTTTCATGAGAGATGGTTTCCCAAATTCTGAAACCATAGGGGATTTCATCTTGTGTGATGGTAACTTTTTCATTTTTTGATTTCAACAAAATTGGTTGTTAATATTTAGTTGAATTCGTAAATTTTATTTTTACTTTCCACTCATCCATTGATGCTGGAATCAAAGGGTTTACAAGTCTAAACTATAATTTATATTCAGTTTAGAGGTTTGCTTTATAGCCTGCAGATGGCAGAATACAAATTACAATTTGAAGTTCTAAAAAACCCACTGTCATGCTACCAATGATAAACTACCCTTTTGATTAAATATTGATATTTTAATTTAAATTCTTCTAAGAAATAAATTTTATTTCAAAAGTGTGATTAGTAAAGGGAACCCTTTCAACGCCTTATGTTACTGAGTAGTATATAGGTTACTCCAGAGACTCTGAAGGTGATAATAATGGATTGGCCCAATACTTCTTCCAAGTGGGACACTGGAATTAGCAGAGCAATATTGAGTTTTCCAAGTTATGTTCAGACTGGGAACAATTCATTTACATAAGTGAACTTTTCTATGTTGCCATTAGATCAAATGAACTCTCTTTTGGGCGTGTGGTTTGTTTAAGATGTAACGTTCAGAAACTTTGGGTATTCAGCGTGTTACAATAATGTGCTGATCCAAAGTAGTTCATAGTGTTACATCACTCCCCTTTGAACTGAAGTATTCATAGATTTTTCTGGGAAGCATATACAATCATCAGACATTTTATAAGTGAATACCTATAGGATAATCTTTTCATTTGATGAAAATCTTCTGATGACCCTGGAATATTTTGCTATCCAAAATCTTTAACCTCATATATGTGTATTTTGCATTAAATAGGTTTTAAGGGGTGATATCTCTCTGATACTCTATCTTTGAACAACTTCACTGAGAGATATATATTGTTGGGTGCACTTGTGATTATTCAAGCAGAGCATCTCAAAAACAATGAAATTCATTTGATGTTTTACCTGATAGGGACCAAATATAGACAGGTCAAAATCTATGGTGAGGAGATTTAATATTATACTTCTTAGAGTGTACTAGCTATAGCCTCTAACCTAACACAAATTTACTGACTTTTCTTATCTATCATATTCTTTTGTCCCTAACTGTGAGTTCAAGCCATTTATTAGGGGTTTGAGAATCTCTTGAATATTCTGGGGGATCTTATCAGCTGAGGGGTTATGATCACCTAATGAAAGAAAACAAGAATCAGATTAGTTTTTATAGTTGGTTAAGAAGAGTGACTTCACTATGTAATCATTATCCATGTTATTTATATTGGGTGAATCCTAGACATTTCCTCCAGTCATTATGAAATCCAGACACATAACAATGAAGGTGATGTTCAAGTACCTAGTTGATATTTCTATTATTTCACCTGACTTCAAATGGTATGATGAGGATCTACAGGCCTTGATATGAATATTTTTTAGCAGGTGCACCAAAATTTTGAAATAAATTGTGGGCCACGATCTGAAATAATATCTTCTGGATTTACATGATAAGAGAAGTCCTTTTTTATTAAAAAGTCACTACATCATTGTAAGCGACCTGAGAGGTGCAAGGAATAAACTTAAAATATTTTTATGAGGCGTTCTACTGCCACATAATGATGCCAGAGCTTTTGGCTTTTGGTAAGGCTGTGATGAAAACCGCTCTTATATATGACCAGGGCTTGTTTGGCTGTTGGAGAGGCATTAACTTTCCATTTGTCTGGTTACATTATGATTTTACATGGGCTCAGACTAAGAGCTAGGCCACATGTCTCTTTTTTGTCCAACTAAACCTGCCATGAATAGTGTCACTTGATCAATTCTTAGGTCTTGATGAGTCCAAGATGTCCATCCATTGGATGGTTGTGGCTAAGAATCCAAGATCTCTCTACATAAGCTCTCTGTGGAAACCAAAATCCCCCCAATAGTGAATTTCATTTTGTTCATGAATATAGTTTTTTATACTGGTAGAAATTACATTACCTAGCCCTTACCTAAGCATCAGCCAAACTTAGTCTTCTTTAAATGCCTCTTATCTTTTCTGTCATGATTCTGATATGACATGATGATAATACCTAAGTTATTACGGTAGAATGGGTAGAATTAACCAATACTGATTACAAGTTATGATATTTTGAGCGCCTTAGGATGAGGCAAATATTGGGTTGGAAAGGTATATTGGATTGCCTCCAAATTGGGTGATAGGGTGATGTTGACAAACAATGAAAAATGAGATGTTGACGTACACCAAATATTGAGTGGATTGCCTCAAATTATGGCGATCATGATTTTGATAAAATGAACTCTGCCAGGACCATTTAAACATGGCGGAACAAATAGTCTAAGCAAAAGGGTCAGTATTGACCAAAGTTGCTGAGATATCAGTGAGATGAGAAGATTGAAAGAAGGAGGTTTTTAGTAGTTTTTTATGAGCGGAACAGCAATGATCTGCTGTAGATATTTAAAAAAGTAAAAGATTGTTATCAAGGCATTTGCTCCATATTATTCAAAGTTTATTACATTGTCTAAGGGAAGGCGATCATCATATCATCAGCCCTATTGCTCAGTGGGATTAACTCTGTGCAAAACCCCTTTAGCATATCTCTAAGGTACCGCCAAAATTATAGCTGTGGTGCTCACTACAGGGGGCCCATTGAACAATCAAAAAAGATAAAAATTCCTTAGTTGCCAGCCATATCACATCAGGCTTGCTTTGACAAGGGATCTTCCTGACACGCTGCACCAGTTGAATAAGCAAAACTGAAGCTTTCTTTGGATGCTGTGCTTTAATGTAAGGAGGAGTTTCTGCAGAAGGTTTGTATTGATAAGCTGCCACCGTTTGAACATAATGGGAACATCCATGGGTTTTTAAACGGTTTGAATTTGCAGCGGATGGAGCTTCAGACCTGCTGAAAGTGAAATTGTTAATATTCACCTTGGATGTTGAAAACGCTGACCAAGCTACTTGCTATTTTCTCAAAAGTTCCGTTACATACCAGGAAGTGAAGGATAACTAGCTGCGGTTGTTTGGGAGTACTGCGAAGATGTATCAGCACAAGTCAGAGTTCTTGGCCATTGGATTTAAATATAATGAAACTCTCACTGCATGGCTAATTGATTTATGACAGAAGCTCAGATGTTACTTGGGGCAGGGTCTTTATCTAAATCCAACATATGCATAGCAATGACATCAGCTGTGAAGCCTACCATGACCTTTACAATGTCATGGCTCTGTATTTAGAGGACGATGTACCATCGCCTAAAATAGTTCAAATTTTACACCGTTTATCTGCTACCATTCCTCTTCACAATACAGAGCTAAAACCTACCGCATATGCTGCTGGTCTTTCTTATTTGGGGGAGTTATCCCTCCCTATTCAGTGTCCATCTGGTACCCCCTGGCTTATATCACTACATGCCTCACTCCCTTCTGATTTTCCATCAGCAGTTTAACTATTGGGTGGGACCTTGTTACACCAATCAACCACTGTTTAACTTTTGGTGTGTCCTATCTTACAACAATCAAAGATGCAGGCCCTATGGGGTCAATTGTTTTTTGTGCAGTCACTCTGATAACCTGGCAAGAGGTTGCCCCAATTGTTTGGCCCATTAACTACCACAGGATCAGTACAATCAGAGAAAAGCTGGAGTGGAGTTGTAAGGATAGTATCTATAACTCTCTTGTTTCCAGCGTGATAGTGCACAGTGCGCAGGGCCAACGCCAGAAAACTAGTTGGTAGTATGAAAGTTACTAGAGCCCAGCAGAAGGTGCTGGATCAATAGAAAACTAAAGAAAAGGAAGGCGATCAATTGTGAGAATAACCAACCAAAGATGACGCGGTGCCCAGCATGAGAAGGAGTAAGCATCCCAGGTTGTAGGGGACCTGGGAGAACCAACGGTGCACAAGGGGATAGCCAAATCATATTAAAAATGGAAAGGTTAATGGATCGCGAGACCTCCTCAAAGAGATTTGCACATAGGATCGTCCAAAATAACATAAATAAAACGTAAAACAGAAAAGATTTTTATGAAAGTAGACCAACAAGGAATGTTGGTCAAGAAAAACAAATTTAAACTTAGTCAGGATAATTCTGGGTCTGCCAAAGCAGTCCCAAGCACCAATTCACCAATAGGCAGACATTTCTGTCTGAATTGGTAGAATATACTGAAACTGACTTCACTCGAGTAATAAATTGAAGTTGTACCCTATCCAAACGTGTAATTTCATAAATACAACGTGGTTCAAACCACCATTCCCTAATCAACTGAATTAAACCATATATGGTAATTGAATAACATGTTCGTTTTAATTCCTGAGATGATACAAGGGGCTGGGCGTTATGAACCTCACTAGTATCAACCTGGGCATTTGGCTTGTACCCAGCGTTGGTCCAAAGTGTGCTTGAGGTCAGGGAGGGCCTGAAGTTTCACTTTCTGGGCCTCCTGCCGCTCAGCCTTATCCTTGGGGTTGGTGCCTACTATCAAGTCATTTAACTATAGCATCACCCTCTCCTCTTTCTTGGGTTCCACCCCCTTCCAGGGGCATTCGCTAAGGAAAAGTTTTTATGTGCGGGGGCCAAATTCATAGCAGCAATGGCTGGCTTATACTTTGATCCTGCAGCCTCCAGAAAATAATTATGGAACGCTTTGATCAGGTCTTGGGCATGCACACAATCACGTGCTGGTACTCAACTGTTCTCTGCAGCGTCAAAACCCCTCCAGGATACCAGGTACACAAGCCTTCTTTTAGCACTACGGGAGGCTACTATTTCTTCCATTTTTCATTCTGGAGCCCCATCTACAAGATAAGCCTTGGGAGTCTCAGGTGGGGGGCCCTTGAACAACGTCCATTTGCTCTCTTGAAAGGTGGAGAAGATCTGAAACGAAAAGGGAAGATCTAACTGGTATGAGGCATGGACCACCTTTCTAACAACACGGTAAGGGCTAATCCTTTTATGGTCCCATCTCCTTGCATGGCTGCTTGATAGGGATGTTACGAGCATCAAGCATCACGAAATCCCCTTCCTTGTATGCTGGACCCACTCAGCGCTTACCATCAGCGTTCTCCTTATACACTTGCATTGCCGCCTCCAAACTTGTGAAAACCCCCCTGGTGGACCTTCTTGATAATCTTGGCAAAGTTTAGTACTGTTTCAACTTTAGATCCACAGCTGGGCTTTATGTTAAAGCGGGGTTAAAACCATGGTTGGTGAAAAAAGGGGAACAGCTGATCAAAGAATGCAAAGTGTTGTTGTAGCTAAATTGGGCCATAGGAAGGTGAGAAACCCAACTTGAATGATCTGCGGAGGTGTAACACCGCAGAATTTGTTCCAAGCACTGGTTCACTCGTTCAGTCTGCCCATCTGATTGGAGGTGATAGGCAGTTGAACGACAGGGGAGAATTTGAAGAGTCAAAAAAATTCTTCCCAAAAAGACGGAGGTAAACTGGGGTCCCCAGTCACTGGTAATTTCTTGAGGAACCCCAAGAAGCGCAAACAAATGAGTGACGAAGAGCCTAGCCATCTCAGCCACGGTTATTGTAGTTCTGCAAGGAATAAAGTGGGCGAACTCCATAAATTTGGTCCACCACCATGATGGCATCATAACCATCAGAGACAGGTAATTCCACAATGAAATCCAACAATAAGGAAGTCCAGGGCCCTTCAGAATTTTGAACTGGTACCAAAAATCCCACTAAAGGTTGACAATTTGGTTTCATTTGGTTGCAGATCAAGCACTCTTTACAATATTGTCCCACCTGAGCAGGCAAGCCCTTCCAATTGTAGGTGTGTTGTATCAAATCCAAGGTCTTTGCTTTACCAGGATGACCAATGGTGAGTCTTTCATGATGGTCCTTGATGGATTCCAGGAGCAGTGGTCCAGAAGGAACCATAGGTGCCCCTGAAACCACACTATCTCATCCTTTATGTGGTAGCTCCTGGATAGATCCTCTTGATTCAAAGCGCTCTTAGCAAGTACTTTAGTATATTTGGCTGATAGCGGCAGATAAAGGACTACCTTTCTAAACATAAAGTATTCCTCCGCATTTTCCAGAGGTGCGAGCGCTGGCGTGTTGGCTGAGGGAGCTGGAAGTTGAGATAAAATATTACCCGGCGGAATCATCAACTGGGTTTTATGAACCTCTACCTCCTTTGGATCAGGAGCTAAATCAGGGTTTCGGCTTAAAGCATCTGCCAAACCATTATCCTTGCCCTTGGTGAACTCGTAAGAAAATGCAAATTGGGCAAGGGTCTCATGCCAATGGGTCTGCCGTTGGGTTAGGACATGAAGGGCGCGGTAGTAAAGCAAGGCATGGTGATCTGTACATACACGGAAAGGTTGGGAGGAGTCATGAAAGTAGTAACGCCAATAAGTCAGCGCCTCCACCACTGCTAGTAACTCTTTGTCATAAACGTCTTAATTCAACTCAGGCAAAGACATTTTCCTAGAAAAATATCCCACCAGATGCTCTATCCCATCTTTGCCTACTTGTAACAAGGTAGACGCTATGGCGAAGTTGGAGGCATTGGTAGACACAATGAACTCTTTTGAAGGGTCAACATGGTGAAGGACAGAAATGGACAACAGGGTGCACTTCACTACTTGGAAATCATCCTCCAAAACAGGGGACCACTGAAGCACCTTTGCACCGCTAGCCTTATATAAGAGTGCTGCCACCTTGGAAAGATTGGGCATGAACTTCTTGAGGAACGTACACGTCCCCAAAAAGCTCCTCAATTCCTTGACTAAAGTGAAGGTGGGCCACTCACGAATAGCCTATTCCTTGTATAGAGTTATTATGTGTCCTTGGTCAAACACGACGTTGCCCAGAAAAGTGACCTGAGACTTGAAGAATTCACACTTGCTGATCTATAGCATGAGGCAGGCTGCTCTTAACTCTCCACCACTTGCTGAAGGTGTACCATATGGGACTCATGATCAGGGGAAAACACCAGGATATCAGCCATGCAGGCAACCTCGCATACCCCTAACAATTCACCCAACGCTGCATCAATGTGGCGTTGAAAGATAGAATGGGCATTCTTTAGCTCAAAGGGCATGACTTAAAACTGGAAAATACCTTTTATGGTATGAAATGCGGTTAACCGCTCCTGTCACTTCTTAATATGGATCTGATTGAACGCATTGAGGCAATCCATCTTGGAAAAGAATTTAACCTTCTCCTTATAAAGCGCAATCTGAGAATCCAATGGATGGGATGTAGATCTGGTACAGTGACGTTGTTGAGGTTCCCATAGTCTACACATGGGCGTAGAGTACCATCAGCATTCTAAATAAAGAGAAGTAGGGAGCATACATGGGAGGTACGCTGAAAAATCGCGCCTTTGGCTAACTGCTCCTTCACCCACACATCTAACGCCTCTCCTCACTGACAGTCAATGGGTAAATGGGAGAAGATATACGCACCAGATCCACAGTGAGCTTGAACTCACAATAGAACTCAGAGTGATCAGGTAGTGCGTTAGCTGATGAAAATCAAAGGAGGATTCCAAAACATCCAAACAAGAAGGTAGAGGAACCTCCTCGGTGAGCTTCAGCATAGAGGCAAGGCTAAGGGTGTGAAGGTGAGGCCAGTGGGGCAATTCTCCGAATGTTAGCCTCAGACAAAGGAACAAATTTTGTGTGACATTCTTTAATGTAAGGGATAAGGTATTCTCTTTCAAGTTGGTACTGACATCAAACTTCCGCCACCACTTACACCCAAAATGATAGGGTAAATGAGTTTTTTGATAGCTTGTAAGTGATCAGACAGTTGGTACTTGCCAACCTAATAGTCTACTGTCCCAATGACCTTCAGAGTGGGAATACCTTGGGATGCCCCTCCCCTAACTATACCACTTGGCAAGTAACTCAGCTCAAAGTAGTCAGCTAGGCTTTGGTCCATAAAGTTTCCAGAGGCGCCTGTATCCACCAGAATAGTGGTGCTGAATTTTCCTAAAGGGGAGGAAATGGCAACAGTCAGTAGAAAATAGCCCGAATGTTCTTTATCTAAAGCAGAAAACGCCAGTACATCACCACCAAAATCTTCATCTGACTTTAACATGTCACCCCAGTATTGTTTAAGTTAAAGAATGGAGAGGATATTGGGACACTCTGTAAGTCCCGAGGAACGTCCCCTGGCTTTTGATCAGACCATCTTCCCATTCCCAAGTAAAAAGACACCGAAGAGGATGGTGGTACCCCTCGTTACTCAGGGCGATCATGTTCACATAGTAGACAAGCGATGGGCAACAACTCTTCTGCTTCGGATCTCACCCCCAGTACCCACACTCACCTCAGCAGAACTGTTACAGGGAATTAGCAAAATTTGTGCCAAAATTATCAAATTGAATTTGGATAGATCTAATTTGAGTGGCAATCTGGCCAATGCCCAAATCTCAAATGGCTGGAAAGGCATGAAGACTGAGGTATTGGTTAGAAACACCTGACAGTTCCAATTCAATCAATATGCTGATTGAACAAAGCACCCTCCTACCAAAGTCATCAAGGATCATCCTTGATGATCAGGCTATAACATCGGGCGCCACCAATGAGGGTTCAAAGTCCCAGTAAGTAATTCGGGCATTGCGGCTGATGTGATGCCATTGACTGAACAAATGGTCCAGCAACTGAGCATGGGCGGGTTGGGCATCCCAAACCCATTCCCAACCAAATGGACCCACCCCTATGAGGGGTGGCCTTGGGGGATTCCTGTCACTCGTTGGGCCAAACGCCATCATGCCAACCATCAGAAATATAGCTGAGCCCCAGTTCAGACATTTGAGGTCAAACTGACAGTGACTCAGCCCACCGCCAAATTTTGTGATGTTAGTATTCAAGGAAAACCCGCCCATTCCTGAACAACTCGCCGGTTAGGTCAAAATTGCGGGACCCAATCCCAGCTTATCACTACCCCAATCAACCACTATTTAACCAGTTGCATAGTACTGTGAAAATTGTTGGTCGATTTTCTTACTTTCACTTTAAATAAAATTTTGCCAAAAAAACCAAACAATTTTTATTAACTCTTCTGACCGCATCCCTGATGGCATTTCCCTGGTGGTCCATCAGTCCATATACCGGATGGGCTCTACCAGTACTCTTGGTCACTATGGCCCCCTCTGTCATCAATTGGGTTCAGCAAGTCTGATATTTTTGGCTCTACAACCCCATTATTACTAACTTCTGGCTACAATACATGGGGATCTTGTGGCCATATGTCCACCAATTGCAAGAGAGAATCTGTCTTCTTGCCACCCCAGTTGAAATGGCCCCATATGCTGAGGACCTCATTGAGATTATCTCAGTGATCCCACCCCCTGCAGCAAGACCTCCTGGCTTGGGAGTGGGTTCAGTGTGGTTCATCGTCGGGATCATACTTACCATTATGCTGCACCAACAATTTGTTGTTTCCCAATGCCTGGCTCCATATCAAGTCATTTGGTCAGCAATGCCTCTGGTATTCTGGCTTGCTTTTTGGGTGCTTATGCATCCTGACTGGAAGGCCGTTCTAAACTTCTTCTGCCGTTTTCATGACACACTCTTACTTCTGAGGCCAAATATTTCATCATATCTTCAGCAGGGGCATAAACATTGTTGTATTCTAAGAGCAGTTTTTTTAACTTCCTGTGTGCTGCGAATCCTGGAAGAGGTCAAATGGGGATTTTCTGGGGTGATTTAATACACAAGAGTGGGTTCCATGTCTGAGCCATGAGAGAGCAAAGATGGCTCAGAGGTATATATAAGGATTCCATTATAAAACGCGTTTTAGACGCTAATGACCTTATCTCCATAAAAGCAATGGAATGCCCAATGGTATCCAAGGCCAACACCCCAGGCCCATATGTGCCGATTCTGATGGCATTGTCTGAACGTGCTGCCAAAGTAAACCCTGTTTATTTAGCTTGATTTTAAAATTTTTGGTGGAAAGTTGGGGAATCATGACTTTTGGACCTAAAAGCAACCATATCCACCAGGTATGAGCATGAAGGGTGGGTACTTTCCAGTTGGAGGAAGCCAAAATAACGCCAATATGCTCCAACCTTCAGAAAAAGGAGGAAACAGCGGTGTGGCTGACCACAGCCAAAACCCACAGCTGGCGCCCACCGTTTACACTTTGGAAAAGTCCCACATGGAAAAAGTTCATGCACATAAAATTAAAAGGTTGGTCGACTAATGTAAGGAGAGTGTTTATAACTCTCCTGTCTCCAGTATGATAGTGCACGGTGCACAGGACCAAAGCCAGGAAACTAGTTGGTAGTATGAAAGTTACTAACTTTTCTTTCTCGTTGCAATCACTATTGCAACCTATTCAATTCAAGACTAAATCTAGTTTGATAATCTCACAAGAGGAGACTAGTCTGCGCCCATGTCAGGGAGCAGTTGGGCAAGCAAGGTAAGAGGAGCAGGTGGAAGGCCTGCGGCCTCCAACGTTCAAAAAAGCCCTGGAGAATCCGGCGGAATTGACAAAAATACTAAGAAACCGGCGGTCACTATTTCCCTGGAGATACTCGCATGGCAAGCACGATGCAACCAGTACATCAATATGCCACACTCCCAGCCACTTTCGTCAGTGGAATTAAGAGTCCGCGTGTTTCTGGACATCCAAAAAATGGCCTTATGGATAAATTTTTGTGAAGATGTGCACACAATTTTCCTGACCATGGTGTACGTTGCACCTCACTCCATATCATGCAGTTGGCTGGACTAGGTTTTGAAAGCAAAACGGCAGCAGACAAGGCTGCAGCGGTGCACGTAGTGGTTGACCTCCCCAAGGGGCAATGGGTCGTCAAAACTAAATGCACCAGATAAGCAAAATCAAACCAAATTTTCCTCACATTTTAACTTTTTGCCTAATACGGTAAAATGTGACAATTTGAACAACACCTGAAAGATGGTCTCACTGTATATGGCGAAATACACTCTTTTGAAATGCAACGCTTCACGCTGATACCACACCTGTGCACCGGCAAAGCCATTGCAGTTCTGACCCCAACTGAGGAGATCGCGAAGGACCTAACCCAGATCCTGCACTCCACTTTTATTGATATTGCAGGGCATACCACCCACCCATTCTGGGTGACCGTGGACAGCGCGCCCCCCATTTGCACCCACTGTGATGCGTTCATCCATAAGGCACACGCATGCCCCATCAAGGAGGGCGTCACATTCCAAGAGTACCCCTCAGCGGCCATGGCCAGTGGAGAGGCGCACTATGAACCAACCGCAAGCACCAGGGAGGCCTTCCCGT
>JAKSZP010012479.1:0-45457 GCA_022478985.1 Massospora cicadina
CTGTGCCTCTTACCTTACTTGCCCAACCGCTCCCTGACATGGGCGCAGACTAATCTCCTCTGTGAGATTATCATATTAAATTCAGACAAAAATCGAATAATTTGCAAAAGTGATTGCAATGAGAGAGAAAAGTTTAGAAGTCATAATGGTTTAAAGTAAATTTTAAATCATCCTCCAGGGAGTAGCAAAATTCATACCCTAGCATTGGCAGAGGGGAAGGGGGTTAAGGGGCATCTCCAACCTTAACCATAGCTTATTTTCGCTCTAATATCAGACAAAAGCAACAGATAATCAATATGCAAACAACTTAAACAAATTCAACCAAAATTCATGGGATTATTTAGTTGAGGTTAATGAAATTGGGAGAGCTTATCCCTGAATCTGTATGACTGGGCTCCTCCATTCAAAATGCACCTCAATACTTATTATGCAGCATAATTCTAAAGCGCCATTATGCGCCTCGCCCTGATGCCACCACAATCAAATGTGACCACCAACTAGCTGAAGAGGCAGTTGCCTCCTCTGAATGTCGCCAAACCATAAAGCCATTGAAAAATCAGTTGCAGTACTGGCTACGAGCCTGCCACCTCCTATCCTACCTAATACCATTGTCAGGATAGGGTAGCTGAGGGTAATAGTTCCTCCAAAGCATACCAAAACTGGATGGAATAAAATGTCCCGCAAAGAGTCAATAGTGAGGAGAGCTGGGAATACTTTACATAGGGGCTAGTGAGTTACTATAAGCTTTAGAATATGTGACGAGGGACCTATTGTAATAAAACCAGTGATTGTGATGCCAATGGCCAGAGAGGAGCTCGCTAAACAGAGGCTTTAGAAATAAGCAAAATCAAGAATGAACTGGAGGTAAAAACGTAACATTATTTAGTCAAAAAAGCGGATATTTATTGGCTGTGTCTTCATCCTAGTTCTTTCAGGGTAATGACGTCCTCCACCAGCAAGATCTTCAGCACCCTGACGTTGATCAGGTGAGTGAGTTGACGGCAGGCTTTCCTTTGACAAATTGGTAGGCTGCGGAGAATAATGATCCAATTTGATGAGAGGAATTATTGAGAGGTATCAAAGGTAGGGAAATTTGAATGGGGCTGAGTGGAAGCAGGTTATATCCCAACAACACCCCCTCAAGAACTTACTAAGGGGGATGGTACTTGCGCAGAAAACAGCTATGGACGCGATTGACTACAGTGCCAGTACCAGTAGCAGCAATAAAGTATTTGGGACCCCTGTGGTGTATTACCTGATAAGGGCCAGACCAAGTGGTGGCAAGTTTGTGGTTCCTACCCCTAGGGCGATGGTGGTAGAATATGACTAAATCTCCTAAAGAGTATTCAGGGAGCGTAGGTCAGCGCTCATTAGCTTGAACTCCTTCTCTAAAATAGGTAGTTTTTATAGATTTGTTAACCATAGCTTGGAGACGTGTTATCTCATCAATTAACCGTCAAAGAGTAAGCTCTACATTGTTTAGATTAGCTGATTCGAGGATAGGGTGAAGGCTGGAAGGCAACAGCAGCTCCCGCCCATATAAGGCTTGGAAAGAGAACATCTTAATTATCATGTGGTAGCTAACTTGATAGGCCAATAAGGCGCTAGGGAGAATATCATTATAATGCACAGGGTCAGAAGCGGCTAACTTTCTTAGAATGAAATTAAGGTACTATTAGCACGCTCTACCATGCCATTGGTGGCGGGGTGATATGGTGTCATGAAGAGGTGCTTTATACCTAGCGGAGAAGTTAATTCCTGAACTATAGAAGAGATAAAATTCGTGCCATTGTCTGATAAGAGTATAAGCAGGTAACCATGATGGGAGAATACTTGTCAATACATGAAGAGGGCAGTAGCTTTGGCAGTAGCATGAGGAACTGAAGTGGTCTCAACCTTCTTTTTTAGATGATTGATGGCAAGGAACATATAGCGATAGCTGTAGGCAGCCACAGGCAATGGCCCTATGACATTGATGCTAACAGTATCAAAAGGGGCCCCCGGGGCTACAAGATCAAATTTAAAGTGCAGATTGGACTTATCCTGGGAACGGCAGGTTAAGCAAGTTTCCAAAACATCATGAATTGACTTGGCCATATTCTCCCAGTAGCATTTGGTTTTTAGCCACTCAAGGGTTTTCTTTATAGCCCCATGCCCAAGGGTTTTATGGGCCTCCATGATAGTTTCAGTACAAAACGAAGGGTGGAGATAGGGAAGGAAAGATGTGCTGTTGTAAAATTAGCAGTATGTGAGGGATACACCGAAGGGTTTTGGCACAGGGTTCAACCCACTGAGCAGCTAGGATCAACGATGTGAGGATCATTGTCCTGAAAATAGAATAATAGACTTATAAAATAAATATGGAGCAATTGCTCCCACAACTCTTTTTTATTAATATATTTGTTACAGCTGATTCCCGCCGTTCAGCTAACTTCAAACTACAAAAACCTGTCCTTCCTCAATCATCTCATCCTGCTTATATCATAACAATTTCGGATGATACTACTTACATGGCTTAGTAACTCAATTCTCCATATCTGATTGGTTACATCAATTCTTCATTCATTAATCTCATGATGCCCAATTCAAGGCGATTTACCAAAAACCAATATTGCCTAATTTTGAGGCGCTCAAATTACCATTACTCTTATCAATCTTGGCGAATCCATTCATCCCACCCTCACAACCTAGGGCTTATCATCCAGTCATATTGAAATCACGACATTACCCCCTCCTTGACTGGATGATAAGGCTCCTATTGCTTATATGCCCAGAGGAACTTCTCATGCACTTGGTTGATGATCTGACCACTAGCGGGGTCCTTGATAGTATATGCATCTATGCCTGTCTTCTCAATAACTTTGAATGAACCAATCCAGATATTGGCCATATTGTGTTTTTGGCCAAACCCATGTTGATCATGGAATAAGACCATGTCTCCATCCTTGAACTGTGCTAGGTCACTACGCCGTACCTGATCAGCAGCCTGGCTTTTGATTCTATTGGCTAAGCTGAACGAGTATGCTTCAGTTTGTAATTTGATCAGCATATTTTTAGAATGGTCAAATAGCGTTGCGGATCCATTCTGCCAATGTCCTCTACACAGGCATATAGGAGAGAGGGCAGAGCGGGGTGCTGTCCATAAAGCAATTGTAATGGGCTTTTCCCCATTGCCAAATGGTAGCTAATATTGTAGGTGAACACCCCAGTAGAAAGGAGGGTACTCCAATCAGAGGGCCTGTATGTGACCAACTTCTGGAGTATGTTCACCAGGGTCCCATTATCCCGTTCAACCATTCCGTTGGACTCAGGGTGATATGGAGTTGTTAGAACCCCATGGATGGCCATCAGATCGTTTAGCTTAATTAGAATGTGTGAAGTGAAGTTCATCCCATTATCAGTAAGGATGAATTGGGGACAACCATGTTGTGAATTATACACTCTAAAACAAACTTGGCCACTGTTAGTGCCCCAAAATCTTATGTTGGTCGCGCCTCAACCCACCTGGTCAAGTGGTCGATTGCTACCAGGATGTATTTGCACTGGTTTGCCCCTGTTGGCAAGGGACCCACCACATCGATTGAAATGGTGTGCCAGGCAAAGTGTGGCTTCACTAACCGGTATGAAGTCATCTTTTGGAACGGCTTTTCCACTTGGCTTTGGTGACAGGAGGAGATAGTATCAAAAATATTAAAGTTCATGCTTTCCCAGTAATAATGAGGATGCAATAATTCCATGATCTTATGCAATCCACCATGTCCAACTTCTCAGTGCACTCATAATAATAGTTGGGCGGGCGGAAGGTCTTGGGATATTCATGGTAGTGTCCCCTATTCACTTATATAGTTCCCCATTTTTCTGGAACGTATTGGCCCTTATTCCATCCAATACCTTGATGACTGATGGCGGTTCATCAACGTACTTGCCACTAAGCATCTTATCAAACAGAATATCACTCAGATCCGCCGTAACTGCAATCATAGGTAATCTCAATAAATAATTGGCATTCTGGTGTTTTGCTCCAGGTTAGTGAAGGATTTCAAAATTGTATGCCTGCAATTTAAGAGCCCATTGGGCCGGACGCCCTTCTAGTTCTTTCAGATTTTATAACCAGCTTAGCAAGGCATGATCCATTACAACTTTGAATTTCACCCCATGCAAATACACCCAAAATTGCTTATAGGCGTAAATCACGGCAAGCACTCCCTCTCAGTCATGGTGTAATTGCATTCATGGTTATTCAAACTGTGACTACAATATGCTATGGGTGCTCTTCTCCTTCCTCATCTTTTTGGGATAGGATTGCCCCTACAGCAGAAAAGGACACATCCATATGGACAATGGACTCTTTTTTGAAATTGGGATAGTGTAACACTGGCACACTGGTTTTTGCCATTTAAAGAATATCAAAAGCGCGTTTCTGACAATCTGCCCATTCAAACATAGTGTCCTTTCTTAATAACTCAAAGATTGGGACCCACTACAGCTGAAGTTAGGGATGAAGCGCCAGTAATATCCGTTTATCCCAAAAAAGACCTGTATATCCCACTTACTGTTGGGTGGAGTCATTTTTTTCTAGCTTCCATTTTGGATGGTTGAGGTCTCAGCCCTGTGGCATCAACCACAAACCCTTGGTACTACAGCTGGTCCTTAAAGAAGTGCATTTCCAGGGTTTAATCTTGATGTTGGCCTCAGAGAGCCAGCGGAATACAGCTTCTAGATGGTTGAGGTGTTTGGAGAAGGTTTGGGAGAAAACATTGATGTTGTCAAGGTGTTAATTCTCGGCAATTGGGCTCAATTCCGCCAAGTTGATTTTGCACAGGGTATGAGCCACTTGAGCAACCAAATCGGATGATATGAGGATCGCCAATTTATAATAGAACTTAATAAAATATGTATGGAAAATCGCCCCTTATTTTAACCTTTATTTTAATATAAATCACAGACTTATCTGCGCGCTCTCCTTTCTTGTAAAAAACCCCCTCTTTAATCTTCCATCAGACTCTTTATACCTCAGTTCCCCAGCCAGATGCATCCTCAGCTTGGTAATCTTCTATTCTACTTCTCTTTTCAAATTATTCTCATTCATATCAAATCTCAGCATAAATCCTCTCGATTTGCTGAATGCCTCATTTCAAAGGGCTTAAAGTACCAGTATCAGTTCAATTCTGGCGGATTTCATTTATTTTGCCATATTGACTTAGGGCTTATCATCCAGTCATGTTGGAATCGTGACATTACTCCCCCCTTTGACTGGATGATAGGCTCTTACTGTTTTTATGCCTGAAGGAACTTCACATGGACTTGGTTGATAATATGACCCCCAGCGGGTTCCTTAATTGTGTGGACATCCATGCCAGTCTTCTCAATGATCTTGAATGGGCTGACCCAAATATCAGAGAGCTTGTTTTTTCATTCAAATCCATGCTGATTGTGGATTAAAATATAATCCCCCACTGAAAACAATGGAAGACCGCTCTGGCACTTCTGGTAGCTGCCTGGTCGCCGATTTTCTTTGCTAAACTGGTGGATTAGGCTTCCATTTGCAACTTGATCACAGTATCCATGAGTTGATTCAGATATCGCTGAGGATTCACCCCACTAGTGTCCTCTACACACAAATATAGCAAGACAGGCAGAGCCGGATGTCAACCATACAGCAGTTGAAATGGACTCTTACCAGTGGCAGAATGATAGTTGATATTATAAGCAAACACAGCAGTAGGTAGAAGGGCACTCCATTATGAGGGCCAATCCGTTATCAATTTGTGGAGTATATTCACTAGGTTTTATTGACTCGCTCCACCATCCCATTTGATTCTGGATGATAGGGGGTGGTCAAAACCCCACGAATTGCCATCAACTAATTTAACTTTAGCAGAATATGCGAAGTGAAGTTGGTTCTGTTATCTGTCAGAATGAACTGCGGGCAACCATGCTGCTGTATAATGCACTTCATGATGAACTTGGCAGTGGTGACCACGCCCAAGTCGCTATTAGCCCTGGCTTCCACCCATCAGGTCAAATGATCGATAGTAACAATTATATAATTAAATCAATTAAGACTAGTTGGCAGAGGTCCAACTACATCAATGGAAACAGTGTGCCATGCGAACCAGGGTTTCACTAGTTGGTAGGTGGTTTTATTGTGGAAAGGTTTTTTATTTGACACTTATGACAGCAACTAACTGTTTCCAATACATCGTAATGCATGCTTTCCCAGAGGTATTGGGGTCAAAGAATTCTAGCGTCTTCTTCAATCTTCTATGTACAACAGCCCAATGAGCATCCATAATTATCAAGGGTCTAGCTAAAGGCTTTGGAAAATTCAGCATCAAATCTCAGATTCGCTTATATAGTTCTTACCCTTATACAGAGGTGTTTTCCCTGAGTCCGTCTAACACCTTGATAACCTGGGCGGCTCATCTTGATGTCTGTTCGCCACCATTTTTTTGTACATTATATCAGCTAGATCCAGCGTGATAGCAACTGTGGGCAATCGAGAAAGACGATCCACATTTTTATTTTTGCTCCCAGTCAATGCAAAATCTCAAAATCATATGCTTGCAGTTTTAACGCCCAATGTGCGATCCATCCCTTCAGTTCATGAAGATTCTGTAGCCAGTGCAAGGAAGCGTGATCTGTCACTACTTGGAATCTCACCCCATGCAGATATACCTAAAACTGTTTGTAAGTGTAGATCATTGCTAAACACTCCCACTCAGTTACAGTGTAGTTTTTTTTGTGACAGTTCAAACTTTGACTACAGAATGCGACAGGATGTTCCACGCCATCATCATCCTTCTGAGATAACACTGCCTCAATAGCAGAGAGGGATGCATCAGTTTGTACTATGAACTGTTTGTCAAAGTTGAGATATTGTAAAATGAGTGCGCTTGCTAATGTAGTGCGCAATACATCAAAAGCATTCTGGCATCATTCTGTCCAATCGAAGGGAGTGCTCTTCTTTAATAACTTGATAAGTGGGGCCCCAATGCAGCTGAAATTGGGAATGAACCGTCTATAGTACCCGACCATCCTCAGAAACACCTGAATGTCCCATTTATTCCCTGGCCGAGTCATCTTTCTTATCACGTCCACCTTAGCCAGTTGCAGTTTAAGCCCATTTGAATCCATGACAAATCCGAGGTATTCCAAATGCTTTTTAAAGAAATGTCACTTTTGTGGCTTGATTTTGATATTAGTGGAAGCAAGGCACTGGAACCCTTGCTCCAAGTGGGCCAGGTGCTCTGTAAACGTCCACAAAAACATATTGATGTCGTCAAGGTAAACAAGAACGCAGGGCAGCTTTAAATCACCTAAAATTGTTTCCATGGCATGCTGGAACATAGTTGGGGCGCTACACAACCCTTGTGGCATGTGGTCGGCTGGAACAACCCTCTCAAAGTTATGATCACACATTTCTCCTGTTTCACTAATGACAATTTGATCTTCCAGTACCCCAAGATCAGATCCATGGCAGAAAAATAATTTGCCCCACCCAATCAGTCTAACGCGTCGTCATTCCATGGAAGAGGGTAGGAATCCTTCTTTGTTACATTATTGAGTTTACAATAGTAAATAACGACTGGATTCGTGCCATCCTTCTTCTTTACAATGAGCACAGGCGACGACCACAGACTTTTTGACAGCTCTAGCATTCCTTGCACAATAAGTTTATCTACTTCATCGGAGACAACCTCTTCTGCTGCTTTTGAACATCTAATTGGTCATGAACGAATGGGAGGATGATCCCCTGTATCTATCCGATGTACCACCCCTTGAGCACACCCCAGGTCATGATCATCATTAGTGAAAATATCCTGATACTTTTCAGATATAAAATAGCCTTATCTTGTTGTTCCGCTGATAATCCCATGAGCGCTTCCTGTGGTACTACATTCAGTACGCCAAACAAGGAGCAAGCCTGTAGTCTGAGATCTTCCCATGAGCCAAAGTCATGAATACAACAAACTTCCCCAATAGGGATGAAGTGTAAGAAAGCCACCACTTGGTGCCGCCTGAATGTTATTGTCTCCTTCTGTAGGTTTGCGAGCAGCACATTCACCCCCCATTCCCAGGAAACAATAACCCTGGAGCCACGTGTGGTTCAAGCCATGAGTGCTGATGAGGCGCCAGGATTTCTCCAGAAAGCCCCTTAAGGACTTCAATTTTGAGCCCAGTCCCTATTATGCCCTGGTATCCAGACAGTAAGCTTAAAGGGCGCATTGCTCGAAGCAGGATTCCTTTATACTCACTAGATTGACCTGACCGGAGTGGACTGGATCCTTTGGGATTCCACCAGAGGAAAAATATACTGGAATCTGTTGGCTGAACATAGTAAGGGTTTCTTCCGCCATATCTATCACAACGCCAAATTTCCTCATGAAAGCCGCGCTGATTAACATATTGTAGTGGTTATTTGGAAAAACCACCACTGAAGCAGACACCTGGACTGACACAAATCATAGAGGCAACGCGCTATATGCTCCTTCCGACACAGTGCTGTGCGTTCCCATAGTCCCATATACTACGTGATGGTCCACATCCAGTTTCAACATAAGTTTAGCCACCAACTGAGTGGAGACTATGTTCACAGGTGCTCCCATGTCTATGATAGCGCGGATTTTCGTGTTTTGAACGAATATGTCACAATAAGTACATTCTGAGTAAGAAGAATCATTGGTGTGTATTGCTTGTATGTTCAAGGGCTTTGTGCTACTCAAAACAGAAGAAATGCCCTTTCCAACTTGAGGATACTCACTAGCGATTTTCTCCACTGGAATGGCTACGGTAACCCCTACTAAAGGAGTGATGTTCAGTGAAGGATCCGGTTTGCTAATGCCAGTCTGTTTCAGGATCTGCCATGCTTATTTCTTCTGCACATCCTGGTGAAGCTCGGCCCATTGGGGTGAGCATTTACTCATGGAAGCGGAAGCAGGGGTATCCAATGAAAGCTGCTGGTATAACACATCATCTGATTGAGGTTCAATTTTTACCCAAAAAGATGGTTGGGGATTGTTAGGGACAAGTTAATTGGACTTAACAGAGATAGAGCGTCCCATCTCTACTCTGCTCGAGCTTTTCCCTGCTTGATAATCTTTGTTGGCATTGCGTGCACATGTGGGTGGCTAGGGCAGATGGGCTGCATAATGCCCTCTTTGCCCGCACTGGAAGCAAGTGTTCATAAATGGTGCCCGTATATAGGAAGAGGTGGAAGAACCAGGTCAAATATTGCCGGTAAGGTTCCAAGGTTGCGGACAAACTGGTGAAGCGTACCTGGGCTGGAAAGGGTCTATTGACTCATGTGAGAGATGAATACGTTCCAGCGGCTGATAAACCAGTCGCTGTGGCCTATATTCTGCAAGGGTTGGAGCGGGGGCAACAGCAATTTTCTGGGCTATGTTGGGGGCGCTGTTCATGGTGGAGAGCTGATGTAAAGTGTTCACAATTTGGATGAGTCTGGTATCCCCATCCAACACATGGGAAATAGCGTTATAGAGTTCCCAATATGGTTTGACAGCCACCGTCATTGCTATACTCACCTCCTCATTAGATAAGACATTGGCACCCAACAACACATGAGCCTCATTAGTGGATCACTCCGCAAACTGTGTTAAAGACTCATTTTTTGAAAAGATAATGTTAAAAAATCTGCCTTGCATTGAGCCATTTTCGCTTTGCCCCCAAACAGGCGAATTAAAGTCTCCTTCACCTCTTGGTACGCTACAATACTGTCTTCAAGATAACAAGTAACTTGATCAGCACTTAAAACATCCAATGCAGATAACAATAGTTTAGCTTTTTGTTGATTGGAAGCCCCCTCTATGGCAAAACCAAACCGTTTGAAAAACCATGTATGTTACCATCACGGTTAAATGAGGGTAGCCTATCACTGAAAATTTCTTTTTCCTTAACGACCTTATCTAATTTATACTCCGCACAGTCTAGCCGCTCCGTTGTGCTGCTCAAAAGGTTGGTAAGTTAGTTGGCATGGTCACCCACCAGAAGCAGTTGGCGGAAGGCATGGTTGAGCTGCTCAGTAATATTCTTATTCTCCTGAAACAACACTGTTTGCGCCTGAAGTAAGGTATCCAAAGTAAGCTTCAGTTCCCCATATTGAGAGAATTCAGTCACTGGGGGTAGTACCCCATCGCAGTGGGCTGGTTGCGCCATAGGTGTAATTGAGGAAGTTATTTAGTTGATCAATGGGCCCCCTGTAGTGAGCACCACTGTTAATTCTTGGCGTTTGGGCTCAATTCCATTGAGTTGATTTTGCACAGGGTATGAGCCACTTGAGCAACCAAATCAGATGATATGAGGATCATCAACTTATAATAGAACTTGATAAAAATTTGTATGGAGCTATCACCCCTTATTTCGACCTTTATTTTAATATAAATCGCAGACTTATCTGCGCGCTCTCCTTTCTTGTAAAAAACCCCCCTCTTTATTCTTCCATCAGACTCTTTATACCTCAGTTCTTCAGCCAGATGCATCCTCAGCTTGGTAATCTTCTATTCTACTTCTCTTTTTGAATTACTCTCATTTGTATCAAATCTCAGCATAAATCCTCTCGATTTGCCAAATGCCTCATTTCAAAGTGCTTAAATTACCAGTACCAGTTTGATTCCGGCAAGTTCCATTTATTTCGCCATATTGACTTAGGGCTTATCATCCAGTCATATTGGAATTGCGACACAAGGTATACAAGGACACATGACAGTTTTAGGTCCCCCAGAATAGTATCCATTGATCGTTGAAATGTAGCTGGGGCATTACACAGCCCTTGTGGCATCTGGGTTGGTTGGAAAAGACCTTTAGATGTGATTACTGCGCACTTCTCCTGCTCCACTGGTGGCAACTTGATTTTCCAATAACCCAAGATCAGGTCCATAGCTGAGAAGAAACGAGCTCCCCCTAGCTGATCTAAAGCGTCGTCAATCCATGGTAAGGGATATGAGTCCTTTATAATGATGCTGTTGAGCTTTCAGTAGTCAATTACTACACAGTTGGTGCCATCCTTTTTTAACAATAAAAATGGGTAAAGCCCATGGACTCTTTAATGATTTAAGCATCCCTTGCGCTAATAGCTTGTCAATTTCCTCGGTTACTACTTCTTTTACCACCCTTGATTAGCAGATCAGATTTGACCTGATGGGTGGATGATCTCCAGTGTTCAGCCTATAAACTACCCCCGCACGCATCCTAAATCATGGTTGTCAACAGCAAAAATCTCTTTATATTTTTGAAATAAAGTGATTTCCCTATACTTCTGTGGTTCTGACAGCCCCATTAATTCATCACGTGATACAACTACCATTACACTGTGCTGTGGTTTGAAAGGCAGACCAAATTTCTCCAGCGACCCAAACTCATGAACCAAAAGAACCTCCTCGATTGGATTAAGTGTAAGTATGCCACTATTTGGTAGCGGCGGATTTGCAGTGGTACCATTTGTAGAATTGTAAGCAAAACTTTGATCTCCCCTTGCCTTGGTAAAGTAATACCTGGGGCCATGTGGGGCTCAAACCGTGATTGCTGATATGGCCCAATAACTTCCCCATAGAGACCGTCTGGAATTTCAATCACCAAGATAGTGTTCAATACAACTTGTTGCCCAGATGGAATAGATATAGGTCCTGAAGCTCTAAGCGGCAGCCCCTGATATTTATATATCTGTTAAGGAAGGGCCCAGGTTTTTCCCTTTAACTGATTGTAGCGCACTGGAATTACTACGTCGCTATAAGCTAGATTAATATTCCCCATATGCACCAGATCATTTGGTACTCTGTTAGAGGTGAAGTGGATTGGGATTCGCTGACCCAATATTTCAAAAGTCTCATTCGTCATATCAATAACAGCCCCATAGTGCCGCAAGAAGGCAGTTTCAATTAACAGATCGTAATTACTATTTGGCAACACTATAGCTGGAGCTACCACAACAATAGAACAAAAACCTCAGTGGAAGCGCACTGTATGCTCCCTCAGAGACCGTTTTTTTCCACTCCAGCAGTGCCATATACCATCCGGTGTTCCACATCTGGTTTTAATGCCAACCTGGCCACCATTTTGGTGGAGAGTATGATGACGGGGGTGCTGGTTTCTATTATAGACCGGACTTGGGTCTTAGCTATAACCAGGTCACATTAAGTACATTCAGAGTAAGATGCATCTCAACTGTTTATAACATGGACATCTAAAGAATCCCTGTTTCCAAGGAAACACGCAATCCCCTCACCAAATCTGGGGTATTGGTTTATAATAGCTTTGACTGGAAGAGCTATGCTTACTGCTTGCAAAAAAGGTGCATCAAGGAGGGGTCTAACTTTTCAGGGGTTACTTGGTAGAACATTTGACAGGCATATGGCTCAACATGCATTTGAGACACCTTTTCCGCCATAGTCGCTGACTGTACTTGTGTCAAAACATTCTTTCCTCCAACCGGCTGCTGATATAAAACTGACTCACTATGCAAGGAAACTCCCGTTGAATATTCTAATTTGGGTTCAGGTGAGACGTCTTAGTTTGGTATAGCGGAGATAGAGAGTCCCTTATCTACTCCTCTCTGACTTTTCCCTGGCTGTGCTGTCCTGGCTGTACACAAGAGACCAGTTGATTGGGGCACCATCGTGACAGATGCCCCTGACGACTGCATTTTTAACAGCTAACCCCATAGGGCTCACGTCTCTGATTAATACAATACAAACCATGACGAGAGTTAAGCTGGTAGTGATCAGCATAAACAGGTCTAGGGCGATAGTTGGCCCAGGGATGATAAGCAGGAATGGGTTGGACGTTTAACTGCTGATGATAACCTGGTGAAATCTGCAATGGACTGCCAGTGTTCCCCAAATATGGTATTTCAGCAGTTATAGAAGAAGGACCCCGCTAAGCATTAGGTGGAGGGAAGTTGGCTGATATATGGTGCAAAAACTGAACAAGTTTAAGCAAAGGTACATCTTCATCCAACAGGGTGGCCACAACGTTATGTAACTCACAGTATGGATTCACAGCAGATTTCATCGCAATACACACTTCTGATTTGGATAAAACTCCAGCACCAATTAGCATGTGAGCTTCCGCCATAAATCGCTCAGAAAACGTGGTGAGGGTTTCATTCCGTTGAAACTTAATGGTCAAAAATTCGGCCTTCCGTTGTGACACCTTTGCAGTTCCGCCAAACAACCACAGAACCGTGTCTTTGACTTCTTGGTATATAAGGTAACTACCTGGAAGATAACAGATGACTTGATCAGCACTTCCAACATTAAAAGAAAAAATCAACAGTTTTGCTCTTCATTGATCCAAGACTCCTTCAGTTGCAATGTCAAATCGCTTAAAGTACCCATAAATATTCCCTTCGCGATCAAATGGGGGCAGCTTATTGCAGTAGACCTCCTGGAGCAGCTCATCTTGTTTTTAAGCACAGCATCCAACGCCAGTTTCAGCTCCACATAGGCAACTTGAGGCAACATGGCTGGCAACTGAGTTTTAATCATATATTAATTGATCAATGGCTCCCTGTAGTAAGCACCACTGTTGTAAAATTGAAAGTATTTGAGGGATACACCGAAGGGTTTTGGCACAGGGTTCAACTCACTGAGCAGCTAGGATCAACGATGTGAGGATCATTGTCCTGAAAATAGAATAGTAGACTTATAAAATAAATATGGAGCACTTGCTCCCACAACTCTTTTTATTAATATATTTGTTACAGCTGATTCCCGCTATTCAGCTAACTTCAAACTACAAAAACCTAACCTTCCTCAATCATCTCATCCTGCTTATATCATAACAATTTTGGATGATACTACTTACATGGCTTAGTAACTCAATTCGCCATATCTGATTCGTTACATCAATTGCTCATTCATTAATCTCACGATGCCCAATTTGAGGTGATTTACCAACAACCCAATATCGCCTAATTTCGAGGCACTCAAATTACCATTACTTGTATCAATATCAGCGGATCCATCCGTCCCACCCTCATGACCTAGGGCTTATCATCCAGTAATATCGGAATCATGACAGGTGCCAACCTGTTTTACTAAAGCTCCATCAACAACTTTAGTGTTAGCAGCTACCTTCTTTAATTGGGCTTGAACGTCTGGAGATTCTTGAGGTCACAACCCAGGGTGAGGGAGAAGCTTAAAAAGTTGAACCTCTTTGGGGATAATTACATGTAAATAGGGGGGTGGGATAATCCATCTGCATTTTGATGAATGGCGCCAGCTTGGTGAACTATAGAAAAATTATAATCTTGGAGCCCGAGGGCCCAGCGAGCTAACCTCCCAACAGGATCTTTCATTTAAAAAAGCAATAAAGGAAGGAAAGATCAGTAACACTTGTAAAATGGTTACCATACAAATAGGGGCGGAAGTGTTTTTATAGCAAGTAAAACTTCCAGGAACTCACATTCAGTTACTGAGTAATTCCGCTCTGCCTTGGTTAACATCTTGCTAAAAAAGCAACTGGATGCCAACTTGGTCTTTGTCTAAATTTGAAAGGATAGCGCCCACAGCGGTGTCACTGAAATCAGTGAAGAAAACAAAAGGTTGCTCAAAATTAGGATGTAATAAGATGGGGTTTGATAACAAGGCAGTGCATAGGGAATCAAAGGACTGTTGCTGTTCAGGGCCCCAAAATAAGGGCACATTTTTGTGTACAAGTTTAACTAAGGGCTCAGCAAGGTCAGCAAAGTGAGAGATAAACTGGCGGTAATAGCCCACCATTCCCAGAAAGACTTATGTCTTTTAAATTTTTTGGAGCAGGCATGCATTTAATGGCAGAGACCTTAACTGGGATGGGGAGGATTCCTTACTGCATCACCTTGTGTCCTAAAAATTTTTTTCCCAATCAAAAATTTCCATTTAGAAGGATTCAGTTTTTAAGGAGGCCTCCCATAGCTGCTGGAATACCTGCCAAAGATGATCAAGATGAGCAGTAAAAGTTCAGGAGAAGATGGTGACATCATTGAGTAGACTAACACACACAAGAACTTAAGGTCCTCAAACAACTGGTGCATAGCCCGTTGTAAGGAAGCAAAGGCGTTGCATAACCCCTGCAGCGTACAAGTGGGCTCAAACAACTCCTCATGAGAGACGAGGGCACAATTGGCACAATCTTCAGTGGAAAGATCAATCTGCCAGTAGCCGCTGGGTAGGTCCATCGCAGAACAATATTGTGAGACAGATTTGGCTCACAAGAGGTCGTCAATGTGGGGTAAAGGGTAGCTGTCCTTACACATAATAGAATTCAATCATCAATAGTCTAAACAACACGGTGGCTCCCATTCTTTTTCTTAATCAACAGGAGAGGGGAGGACCAGGGACTACACAAGGGTTGAAGGAGTCCAGCATTGAGCAATTGCTTTAATTTGAGGGTAACTTGGGCTTCTTCAGTTTTTGACTTTCAATAAGGTCGAGAGTGAAAAGGAGCAGAATCTCCAGTATTGACCTGACGTTGTACACCTTGCATATGGCCGTAACCATGGGTTCCAGAGGAGAAAATATCTGAATACTCATCAATTAAAGCTTCTTCAGCCGCTTTTTGCTCAGCTGACAAATCATAAACAATTTATACGGGCATTTCAGCAGCAACAGGGGGCTCCTCTAGACCAAAATAACGAAGGGTCCCAACGCCATTAACCTCCATCACCTGGTCATAAGGCAAGAGGTGGACATAAGTGATCAGTTATTCAGCTCAATGACTTTAGGAGAATGAGAGAAGTTGGCTAGAAGAACAGTGACAGTGCCTGGTTAAGTGGGATCTAAAACCCCTGGACATGGGAGAGCTTCGAATAAAGATGGGTTAGGTAAATTAGAAATCTTGAGAAATTGATTGGGAGGGGGAACCAACTGTATCCCAGTGTCCACCAGGATTTGGACCTGCGGAGGTATGGTAATGACGTGGGGAGAATGAAAAGGCATCCCCTCCTCAGCCTCAACCATGGTAGGGGGAAACTTAACTTTGGACCTCACCACATGTTATTCTATACTCTTGATTGAGGAAGGAGACTTGACCAGCACGTCCTCAACTTCCGCTTCCTTTTTTCCTTAAGAGCAGAAGTTAAAAGTAATGGAACACGGTATCCTAATATAGAAATAAAGTTATCCTTGAAGTTAATAATAGCATCATGTTCCATAAGGAAGCCAGTGCCTAATAGAAGGTCATAGCTATCATTTTACAGGGCTACAGAAGGGATAGAGAGCTGTAGACCACCTAGCTTTAGGGGCAAGTGGGAGTAAGCACCTATAGCTCAAGTATATGTGGTACTGGCTATACCATATTCTAATGAATGGTCAATATCAGGCTGAATCTTAGTTTTTCCAACTAGTTGATAAGAGATAATGTTAATAGGAGAGCCAGAGTCAACAATAGTGATAACCTTCATTTTGTGGACCACCGCTTCAATACAGGTAACTGTCACTCCCCACTGGGCTGGGATAGAATATATAGCTGCAGGGGCCAGCTTAGAAAGAGGATAAGAAGAAATATCGCTAGGTTTATTATCAATGGAAGGCCCAATAAGGGTTTTCTCTTCAGGAGCACTAGGGCCAACAAGGTCAGCGAAAAGGTATGAACCAATTGTTTTTGAGGCGCAGTAAAGTAAACAGCATAGGGAGCCTCTCGCCCTATGATGACCCCTCTTTTGCTTTTTCATTGGAAGAGTTAGTCTAACATTGCTGAATGTTGTGGATGCGACGGCCACAACAGGTGCAGTTGATGTTAAGCTCACTTTTTTCCAGACTCATTGTTGTTCAACACATGAAATCAAGGATGTGAGGCTGAAGCGGAAGCAGGAGTGGAAGTAACTACAGAAGCGAGAATTTTAATAAGGGCCTCCTTATTATCTAAAATAGAAGTAAATTTTCATTTCACTGAAGTCATGTGAAGATAAAGCTGCGGGTTGAACTCTAAAGCGGACAGAACGGCAACAACAGCATCATTGAGTGTGAGGCGGTTATTGGTCTCCAACACTTAAGCTTCATCATAGAATCAAGCAGTAAACACTGTGAGGGATTTGCCGCGTCTTATCTTAATACCCTTTAAGGCCTGTTTCTGATTTTACAAGGTGAGATCTTTACCAACTTCTTTAATAAGTGCAGCCTTCACCTCAGCCCAAGTACTGCATCACATGAGGTGTGGTACCATGGTTTCTTGGGTGGATATACTAAGGCAAGAGGGTAAGTATTTAACTTCCTGACGGTCATGAGCTTCTTCCATAATGCTCTCAAAAATATAAAGAAATAGATCGATAATTCCTTCCCTTAGTTGAAATTGTTTTTAAAAAAAGGTTTAAAAGTAGTTCCCACAGGAGCAAAAATAACATTAACTCCCACTGGGCTAGTTCAATTAATTTCAGATAGCTCTGATTTGGAAAAAGGCATAAGATTTCGAATTTAAATCATCTTGTTGTTGAAAACTGTTCAGAGCATCTTGAAGAGCCCCAATTTGGGCAATTAGGGAATCAGTAGACACTTTTTGTTGAAGTTCATTTTGTAATGAATCCTTTTTGACACGTTGATTTTAAATTAAAAATCGGAGCTCATGATTGGCTTGCTCCAACCTGATGATTTTTTCTTTATGTTGAGTTAAATCTGCAGTGAGGGAATTATAAAGATGGTAAGTGTTATCTAACCCTTTCTCAATTGCATTGACAGTAAGGTTTGGATCAATAGGTTCTCCAGAATGATATAGCCAACAGCTTCAAGCAATAATTTAAAAGTCTTGTTCTAGAGCAAGAAGGCGGCTGTTTAAGAAAGGATCCTATGGAGGGGAAGGTAAATGCACAGTTGGTCCAGGAGAACCAGGAGGACCAGGTTGCCCATGAAGGCCAGGAGGCCTGGGGGCCCACAAGGACCAGGATGCCCATAGCCAGGGGGCCCAGTTGGCCCAGGTTGTAATGGTCAAGGCGCTGCCTGACCGCCACATAGCCCCAACCCCCCTAAGGTGGGGATTGGGGCTCATAGTAACGTAGAGAATAATAAAAAAATCTTAGGGTTCAAGGGCAACGACCCTTGTAAATGGCATTCTAACGAATCAGAAGCCGACAAATTGACTAAACCTCAGAGCAGAGGTGGCAAGGGTCGATGTAAATGGCGACTAGCCCAATCAAAGGCCGCCAACTGAAGTCCAATGAACTAGATAATGATAATGAAAATGGCAAAGGGCAGCTTAGCAAATCAGGGGCTGCCAAGCCATATTATACCAAAAGTGGTAATGTTGAGAACCATGGCATTGGGCAGCCCAGCGATTCAGGGGCAGCCAATATGAAATCGCTGCTAGATGAGAATATTGAGAGCCATGGCAAAGGGCAGCCCAGCGAATCAGGGGCTGCCAAGCTGAATTATGCCAAAAGTGGTAATGTCAAGAACCACAGCATTGGGTAGTTCAGCAAATTAGAGCTGCCAAGCTGAATCCACTGTTAGATGAGAATATCAAGAGCCACAGTTAAGGGCTGCCCAGAGAATCAGGGGCCACTAAGCCAAATTATACTAAAAATGGAAGCACAAGAATGCCAAGCTCTGATTCATCCCTGACAAATGAAATTGTATGTGGAAAAGTTTCCATAACGCCTGGGGTACTCAACGAACAGTATAGAATGGGCCTAGATGGGAATATCAAAGACCAAGATTCTTGAAATAGGCCCACAGATAGCCCGCCATCTGCGGACTCCATGGGAACAAATTCCCCCATATCCCCCACTTCCTAACATATATACCTCAGGCGAAGGTGTTTAGGACATTTTCGTCTAAAAATATATATAATATAAATTCTCAAAAATTGGAAATAGAATTTTAAATTTTAAAATCATTTATTAAGATTTTAGATGAAAGCCCTGGATTTTGAGTGAAAAATGGACCATTCCTCGGACTTTGACAGAGCAGTCGCCTATCTGTATGCTCTCTCTGGTGGGCAGACTGTTCTCCTCAGTGTGACCATCATCCTCACCATATTCCAAAGATACCTCAATCACTTATCAAGACAACGAACAAAGGACCTAACCACAGCAGCACTCTCATGTTTGTGGGCCCTCACCTGGGCCCTCTTGCCAAAGTGTTTTGTGGCAATGTGGAGGACCCCATTCATCACATTAGACAAAGTTCCTTTAATCTCATCTCCCTTTTATGGGATGGGATGGGGAACCATATAAGAGAGCCCTACCCGCTTGGTATGAGTACACAACTACTCTCCTGATGGTTATCTTTTCCATCCTGTTCCTGCTGAGGGAAGCCACTCGCCTCCTCCCATCCTGAGGGAATTCCGTTGCTTATGCCCAACATGTTGACGCCACGTCCAAGTTTAGACAAGCACTGACCCTGGAGGAGTTGAGTGTATTGCACGGAACCTTCTCTCACGTTAGAATGCAGGCCCGCCTCACAGCGGCCACTGGGGGTACAATGGCCGCGTCCCTCCAGATCACCCATGTGATAGTGGACCTGCCAAAGAACCTGTCCATCTAGCTCACCAACCTCCTGGAAACACAGCCGGCTCTTCCAGCCTCTCTAGAGGACTGCCTCCACTTGGTTGAAAGAGCCGCTACCCCAAACAACCCTCAAAATGCCACCTGGTCAGCGCTCTTGGACCTCAGCCAAGGGAGAGTGGCTGTTAAGGAGTACACTCAGCTGTTACAGCCCCTAGCCAAAGCCACAAAAGTGACTCCTTCCCAGCTCGCATGGATGTTTAGACAGAACCTTCACCTGGACATCCTCACAGCTATGGCCACTACCCGCCTGGGGCAACCTTGGAGGAAGAGGTCACTTGTTGCCTCTCAGGTAGAGAACCAGCTAGCCTTGGCTCAAGCCAGGACCCCTGTGCCTGGGAACCATGGTAGATTACGCGGATGACGCGCGGAGTCAGAGCCCATCTCAAACCATGTGGGGCAACAAGAGCAGGGGGGCTCCAGTGAAAATGCCCCACTCTCTAAAGCTCCTGCACTCACAACTCCCAGCGGCTTGAACTGCCCCACCTACAACCTTCGCCTGACCCCTGCTCACATTTCCTCACTCAATAAAGGAAACAGTCCTTCCTTTCTGTTTATTCCGTTTACTTTGAAGCGGAAGAAGAAATGGAATTGGGTCAAATTAGAAAAACTATGGGCGCTAGTGGACACTGGAGCTGAAGAAAACTAACTGGACCGGGAGTTAGCCAAGAAATTGAAAGTAAAAATGCAAGAAAAGGGTACCATAACTCTTGCGGACACCTCCAAGTCGTCAGAATGCTAGGGGATTGAGCCCAGGATCAAGCTTCAACAGGGACTTTACCACTTCTGGGAAGACTTTTGCGCTATCCAGAATATTCCCCACCCCATCGTTCTGGGAATGAGATGGTGGCACAAGTACTCCCCACATTTTGATCTGGAGGAGGGCCAGGTGATGCTTCACCTCAAGGATCAAGAGCCTATAACGTTAGAATTTTTTACCTTGGGCAGGAGCAGGCCTGGCGTGAACTCTGTGCACCTAGGGACGGAGAGGGAAAAGATACCAGAGGAATTCAGAGACTATGAACACCTGTTCCAGAAGAGCGTCGCCACCACCTGCGCTCCACAAAGCCCCTTCCCATTCTCGTTCAAGTTCAAAGGGGATGCTGAGCTCCCAAAAGGAAGCCCAGTGTACCCCCTGAACCCCAGAGCGAGGGAAGCCCTAGACCAGTATGTGAAGGATATGTTGGAGCGCGGGTTTGATTGTGCCTTGGAAATCTCCAGTGGTGTCCCCCATCCTCCTGGTCCACAAGGCCAACAGCGAGCTCCGCCCCTGTGTGGACTACCGCCGTCTAAACGCCATAATTAAAATGGACCCCTATCCCATCCCGCTAATGGCGAGCATCTCACAGATGATCTCTGGGAGTCAGGTGTTCTCTAAGTTGGACCTGGTCGACACTTTCAACCAAGTGCCAGTTGTACCCGAGCACCAACAGTACATGGCCTTTAAGTGCCACCTAGGGGTATATGAGTACAAGGTCATGCCGTTTGGACTTAAGAACGCCCCAGCCGTTTTCCAAAGGACCATTAACCATGCCCTGGGCGACTTGATTGGGAAATGCTGTGTCGCATACATGGATGACATCCTGGTGTTCTACAAGTCTTGCGAGACGCACACAGAGGACTTCAAGAAGGTCCTCAGGGCACTGGATAAGGCTAACCTGCGACTGAAGCCCTCCAATTGTGAGTTCTACAAGGGCTCAGTGTCTTTTCCAGGCAACGTTGTATTCGATTAGGGAACAGCCATCTGCCCAGACAAGCTGACAGCAGTGAAGGAGTGGGCAGTGCCAATGGATAAGACAGGTGTGCGCAGTTTCTTAGGGGTGGTGAATTTACTGAGGAGATTCACCTAGGACCTCTCAGAAACAGCTGCCCCGCTTACCCAGTTAACCAGGTAAGTCCCTTTTCAATGGGGAGAGGAGGAATAAATGACGTTTCAGGCCATCAATATGTCACTTCTCACAGTGCCAGTCCTAGCGCACCCAGACGCCAATCATTCATTCATTGTGAAGACAGATGCCTCAATTTCGTCATTGAAGCGGTCTTCTTACAGACAGGTGAGGATGGTATGGAGCAATCAGTATGCTACTTAAGAAGGAAGATGCTACTGGCAGAAACAAACTACCTCATCTATGACAAGGAACTCCTGGCAATCGTCGCAGCACTAGATGAGTGGCAGCATCATCTGTCATATGCACGCCACCCATTCACGATCCAGACTGACCACAGGGCCTTTGAGTTCTATAAGAGCCCTGTAGGATGAACCAGAGACAAGTAGCTGGCACCTAGAGCTGTCTCAATATGACTTCAAAATAGAATACAAGCCTGGGGAGAGCAACTTACTTCCAGACCTACTTAGCTGGGACCCAAAAGTGACTTTTGCGAAGGAGGAGCTGTACGTGTTCAACACGGCCACAATGCTCCCTCCCCAGGTGTTTGCATCGATACAGGAAGAACGCGCTGACTTAACAGAGAGAATCCAGACAGCCCAATGACACACCAAATTTGGGGACAAGGTCAGGAGAGAGATAGAGGGAGGGGACCCAGCAAAGGCTACAAGAATTATAAGAAGGAGGGGGCCTCATCCTGCACCACAACCGCCTATGGGTCCCAACGCTCAAGCTTCAAACCAAAGTAATGAAGTTATGTCATGACCACCCCCTGGTGGGACACCCTGGTATGGGAAAAACAATCGAGCTGATACTCCATAACTACTCATGGCTGGGACTATCAGGGACTGTAAGAGGGTATACTGCGCGCTGCATTACCTGTGCCCAATTAAAGCCATCTTGAAGCAAACCCGCAGGGAAGTTAAAGCCACAAAAGATCGCATAAATGCCATGGACCTCCCTTAGCGTGGATTTCATTACTGGGCTCCCAAAATCAGAGGGCTATGATGCGGTCATAATGGTTGTGGACCGGCTAACAAAATATGCTGAGTTCTTCCCATGCACCTCTAAGGTCATGGCAAAGGACATGGCCAAAATCTTTGTGAGGGAGGTTTTTGCCCAACATGGACTCCCAAACGATATCATCTCTGACAGGGCCTGCAGTTCATCATTAGGTTCTGGGATCACCTACTGGAAAATCTTAAGATTAAAACATGCCATTCCTCTACTTACCATCCCCAATCTAATGGACAGATGGATAGGATCAATCAGACCCTTGAACAGTACCTACAGTGCTACCTCACCACGCGACAAGATCTTTGGATCAAGTGGCTGAGAATTGCACAGTTTGTGTACAACAACCCAGCACACTCATCAACTGGAATGTCGCCCTTTTTCACAAACCACGGGTATCACCCACAGATGATGGAGGGACACTCTTGGGGAATGAACCCCGCGGCGGAAAATCTAGTGACTGGAATGAGGAAAATCTTAAGACATTGAGAGCCAACCTGGAGAAGGCGGCGGAGGCCCAGAAGAGGAAGGCGGATGCACAACGCTCTGAGGCTCTGCCCCTCAAAGATAGAGATTATGTCTTGATAAATGCCAAACACTACACACCCTTAAGACAGTGTAGGAAGTTCGGACCTGTCAACCTAGGACCCTACAAGGTCCTTCAACAGGTGAATGAGGTGGCTTACAAACTAGAATTCCCAGAAGGATCATGTGCACACCCAGTTTTGCACGTTTCAAAACTCAAAAAATATGAAGGACCCATACCAGAAAATCTGGAGCTAATCCAGTTGGACAGCCCAGGGGAGGCGGAGTACAAGGTGGAGGAGATTCTGGATACCAAGATCACTCGCAAAAAGCGATGGTATTTGGTAAAATGGGTGAGTTACCTGATAGAAGAATCCTCCTGGCAAGCAGCCGCTGATTGCACAAACTGTCCTTAGAAGGTGGAGGAATACTGGGGGTGCAGGGGGCTCTCCTCTGAGGGGGTGATGTGAAAGTCAAGGAGCTGCCTGACCGCCACATAGCCCTGACCCGCTCTAAGGCGAGGATTGGGGCTCTTAGTAATGTAGAGAATAATAATAAAATCATAGGGTTGAGGGCAATGACACTTGTAAATGGCATTCTGACAAATCAGATGCTGTCAGATCAACTAAACCTCAGAGCAGAGGTGGCAAGGGTCGATTTAAATAGCGACTGGGCCAATCAAAGGCCACCAACCTAAAGTCAATGAACTAAATAATGATATTTACAACAGCAAAGGGAAGCCCAGAGAATCAGGGGCTGCCAAGCTGAATTATGCCAAAAGCAGTAATATTGAGAACCACAGCATTGGGTAGATCAGCGAATCAGGAGCTGCCAATCTGAATCTGCCACTAGATGAGAATATTGAGAGCCACAGTGTAGAGCAGCCCAGAAAATTAGGGGCTGCCAAGCCAAATTATGCAAAAGTAATAACGTCGAGAACCATGGCATTAGGCAGCTCAGCGAATCAGGAGCTATTAAGCCAAATCCACCATTAGATGAGCATATCAAGAGCTACAGTGAAGGGCAGACCAGCGAATCATGGGCTGCCAAGCTGAATTATACCAAAAATGGAAGCATGAGAATGCTGAGCTCTGATTTGTCCCTGATGAACGGAATTGTATGTGGAAAAGTTTCTGTAACGCCTGGGGCACTCAATGAATGGTCTAGAATGGGCCTATATGGGAATATCAGAGACTGAGATTCTTGAAATAGGCCCGCAGATAGCCCGCCATCTGCAGACTCCATGGGAAAAATTCCCTCATATCCCCCACTTCCTAACATAAATACAACCAGGCGAAGGTGTTTAGGACAACTTATCTTCTAATATATATAATAAAAAACCTCAAAAAACGGAAATAAAATTTTAAATTTTAATATCATTTATTCAGATTTTAGAGGAAAACCCTGGATTTTGAGTGAAAGATGGACCATTCCTTGGACTTTGACAGAGCAGTCGCCTTTATGTATGCTCTCTCTGGTGGGAAGACTGTTCTCCTCAGTGTGGGCATCATCCTCACCATATTCCAAGGATACCTCAATCGCTTATCAAGATAACAAACAAAGGAACCAACCACAGCAGCACTCTCATGTTTGTGAGCCCTCACCTGAGCCCTCTTGCCCAACTGTTTTGTGGCAATGTGGAAGGATCCCGTTCGTCACACAGGTGGTCCTTCACCCCCATCAAGACCAGGGGGCCCCATCACCCCAGCAGGACCAACTGATCCCCACTCCCCGGGGGCCTGGGGGACCCACAGGGCCAGGATGCCCCACTGTTCCATTCACACCAGAGACATCAAACGCTGGTTGGAGTGCTGATTAATCTGGTTCATTCATTCTATATTTTATTCAATAAAAGCATTAGGTTGGGTGGTGAGATTGGTAATGGCTTATTGCAACTGACTCTTAATAATCATGGTGGTTTCAGCAAATTGGGTAGCTACTTCCTTGCAAAGAGGGCTAGCCACTCCCACGTCCAGTTAGGAGAGCTGAGTTTGAATAAAGATAAGTTGCTTGCAATTCTCATAATGGCCTCGCAGTTATCTCTTACAACCAAAGAAGCTTAGTAGAATTCTAAAAGATAGGAGTGTAATTCTTGTGTAAAGGTAAACTGTCTAAAGATTTCCTGATGGTGGATTCCCATCATTTGAACTAAATGGTGAATGTCTGGGTGCGCAAACTGTCACAAATATTGATCCATGTGAGATACTCCTACCTCAGAGCTGGGTTTTTGGTGAATTTATATAGAGCTCACATATTATCAGGAACTGCAGATTCTTGGTTACAATTGAAGCGACCTCCAGGGAAAGAGCACCTAAAAGTAATTGCACAATAGTATCAGCATTAGATGTAGGCTGGAAACGATAGTTCCGGGGCTTAAGGGTCAGAATAGAGATATTGAGCGTAGCATAGAATAGCATAAGATTGATTTCATTGTTCTCAGGGTTGCGGTTCCCATTACAAGTACCCATTAAGTGATGCTGGATATTTTGGTAAATGGCCAAGTAGATTTTTGATGGGAATCATCGATTGTGAATATATTTATTCACCATGTAACTTGGGTGAGTACCTGGCAGTAAGCACCAATTATTTTGTCAGAATAGGGTAGATGAGGGCAATAATTCCTCCGAAGCATACCAAAATGGATGGTTTAAAATGTCCCACAGAGAGTCGTTTTGTGAGGAGAGCCAGAAATCCTAATATAGGGGCTAGTGAGTTGCTATAAGCTTTGGAATAGGTGTCGAGGGACCTATTGTAATTAAACTGGTGATCATGATGCCAATGGCCAGAGAGGAGCTCTCTAAACAGAGGCTCTATAAATAGGCAAAATCTAGAATGAACTGGAGTTAAAAACCTAACTTTATTTAGTTAAATGAGCGGATATTTATAGGCTGTGTCTTCGTCCTAGTTCTTTTAGGGTAACGACGTCCTCCACTGGCAAGATCTTCAGCACCTAGACATTGATCAGGGGGTAGTCAACGGCAGGCTTTCCTTTGACACGTTGGTTAGGTTGTGGAGAATATTGCTCCAATGAGGTGAGAGGAATTTTTTGGAGAGATATCAGAGGTAGGGAAATTTGAATGGGGCTGAGTGGAAGCAGTTTGAATCCCAACATCCATGCTTCTAAAACAGAAAAAAGACCATCTCTGATACTATCAGGCAGCAAATTCAACAAATCAAAAAAGTTGTGACAGTTGCAAAGTTTGTCCCAAAGACCATCATTACCCGCAACAACCTTGCAACCATCGCCACCCTACCTAAAGTACGCCTTAAGGCGGAAAAAGCAGTTGTAGACTATATTTCCATCCTCCTCATCGCAAATATTGAGTTGGAGGCACCAATTTGTTATCTCAACCCCCATTTCCATGTTGCGCCCACGCCATTGCTATCAGCTTTGTGCCACTACATGTCCACAACAGATGAGGAAGAAGAGATTTCCGTTCCCCCTTCACACACACCGCCATGGATGGATAGTGGTTTCCGCTTCTGACTTGGTTGGTGTATTTTGTTTAAGTTTTGCATTGGTTCAAGTGGTTCCGCCTGTCTCAATTTGACTTTATTTTATTTTAATTTTAAGTTTTAGCTTGTTCAAGCACTGGTAATTTCCATCTCCTGTTCAGCTTGCCTCAGTTAAATAAAAACTCTTGGAGACGCTATTGCTGCCATTTTGACTGAATTGGATTCTCACCCTTCCATTATGATGCACATTACCTCAGTGATACGCTCCTCCCAGGATGTTACAATATCAAGGAGGCTCTGCTAGAGGTTGCTAATTTCCATAAAATTGAGATTACCCAAGGAGTTGTGTCAAAACCTCAAGTCTTGACTATTAAAATCCAAAGCTGAAGCCCACTATGTGCCCCAAGGGCACCTACTGCACAAGGTGGGGAATGTTAATAATGTGAGTTTTAAAAAGAAATCTGAGGAATCTGACGTGTTTGACTCCGCTCCCACTTCTATTCAATCTGGCTTATATATATAACACTTTGATGAAGAAAATAAGGGTGATTACGAAGATGTTGGATATTATGTCTTAAGAGCGGCAGATGAAGTCAAAATTTTAGTTTGGATGAATGCTGGAGGAGTAGATAAGGTCAAGATACCCAAGGGAACTTATATTAGCCAACTTCTGGGGTGCCCTGAGGTTATCAATACTGTTAGTGGTGCCAACCAGTTTATTACCTTGTTGGTCTGAACTATTCAGCATGTTCATACCTTGAAATTCATCAAGTAGAGATATCCCAAAACAGCTCGAGAACTTACTTCCACATTCCATCTTAAGGAATTTCTAGCTCTCCCTCTTAACTTTGGTGGAGCTATAATCAAGGTAAAGGTCATCATCAACAAGAACAAATTATGGCTGTCCTTGACACTGGTTTCCTGATCAATGTGATCTCCGCTAAGCTTACCAAAAATATTAAGCTGGCGCCTGAATTGGAATAATCCAAAGAATATGGAACTAACGGTTCAAAAAATATTCGCGCTATTGTGGCATACTCCTCCTTACCCATTAGAATTGGGAAGCTTATCCTGTTGCACCCGCTGTGGCCTTGGACAACAATGATTACAATATGCATATTGGATCTCAATTTATGATTGTGTATGATGGAATCGCCAACATAAAACAGGTTATCTCTCCTTGCTAGATTATGAGGCTCCTCTGGTTTAAACAATAAAGATCCCACCAAGAAATAATAATCTTTCCTGGTTGAGTGCCCTTCTTCTGAATTATCTTTGCATTACACAACGTCCAGGCAAAATACAAAGAAATTTCCTGACTTAGTGGACGTTTTAGAGGGTGTTTCTTTTTATGCCCCCAAAGAGATAGTAATCAAGTCTGGTGAACAACAAATGATTGAAATCAAGATTACTTTACAACTCCCTCAAACTGCTTATTACACCTAACAAGCATCAATGAGGTTAGTCCCTTAGAGCCTTGATTATTGCATGGTATACTAGACCCTGCCTACCAATGACCTATCAATAATTTATTAGGAAATATCACTAATAAGGACATTATCATGAAAAACATCAGGAGATAGGGAAAGGCCTGATAATCCCAATTAGGGATATTGAGAAAATTCACTTTATTGGGTCTACGTTAGATATAGGGATACCTACTGATAAATTATGTACTTTGCCTAAAGTTCTTATTTCAGATAAACTAACCCAGACGGGCTTAAAAATCACTCTCTATTAGATGCACACAGTGATATTTTTCTTAATGTGATACCAATTATTGGCAATTGAAGGATTGGAGCCACATAATTGATGATGGTGATGCCAGTCCTATCTGATTTGAACTTTATCATAAATTAAAGATTGAAGCGCAACAACTGAGGACTGAGCTCAAGCAGTTACTAGACGCTGGGTTACTAGTACCTTCCCAAAGCCCTTGGGCGTCTCCAATCTTTCTTATTAGAAAAAAATGGAGGTCGTCAGGTAGTTTTTGGACTACTAAAGAAACCAAATTCACTAAAAAAGAAATTTATCCTATCCCTCACATTGATGATTCTCTTATACAACTCACTGTCTTAAAATGCCTTTACACTATGGACTTGGCCAGAGGATAATGGCAAATGGACCTTTCCCCACAATATCAAGAGAAATGAGCTCTCATTTTAAGTGAAAGCCTATTTCAGCCCACTTGACTAATTCATGGGTTGTGAAATGCCCCACATTATTCCAACGAGTAATAGATCATATCCTAAAATATTTTAAGTTAAGTTGTGCTATAGTCCATTTTAATGACATCATAAACTTTCTAAACCTTTCAACAAATATCTTACTCATTTAAAAGAAGTTTTTAATGCCTTTGCGGACTAACAATAAGTTTATACCATCAAAATGTTCTTTTTAAAAGAAATTACGTCTTTTGTACATTCTATCTCATAGAAAGGGATTCAACTTTTACAAGATATAGTTATGCGATACTATAGCCCAATGTTGCTGATGCTCCCACCCCAATGCTGTCCACCATGGTCCGCCAGCTAAAGTAGGCGCTGGACAAAAGTTTCCACAAAGCTTCCTCACCATCTGATATGGCTTCCTAGGCTGATAGCTTAGAAGCTATATTAAGAATTTTTTTTAAAATTATCTCTTTGTTTGGCTCATTTGCAAATAAAGATGCGTGGTGGCTCCCCCTTTTGGGTTGGGCACCACTAGTGCTAAAAAAGTTACAAGATATTATAAATGCCTCCGCCTCAAAACCTATGAGATATCCTGGTGTTTCTGGGTATGATGGTGTATTACCATTAATTCATCCCAAAGTTTTCCCAGCTCAGTGAGCCTCTCATTTGACTATTAGTTAAGATCACTCCTTTCTATTGGGGTGCTAAACAAAAGGACATGTGTGAGATGTTAAAGAAATTGCTACAAGAACATACTATCCTACGCCACTCAGATTATTGTCAAGCTTTCATTTTTGCTTACTAATGCCTCTGATTACACCATTGGAGCTATCATGGCTCAATTGGATAAAAACGGTATGAATCATCATTTTTCATACTTCAGCAAGACGCTATCAAAAGCTAAATGCAATAGCAGCGTCACAGAAAAGGAGTGTATTGCTTTCTTAATTGCTGTAAACATTACCGCATTTTTTGTATGAACTACATATACCATGATTACCACCGATGTCTCCTTAAAATGGTTACAAAATATGAAGGATCCTACTGGATGACTGGCTCGTTGGACCTTTAAGCTCCAACTCTATAATATGATGTTTGAACACTAAGATGGGACTTTACATATGAATGGTGATAGGTTGACTAGTTTGCATTCCTTCACTTTAATAATAACAAAGCTGAGAGATTGAGTGACTTCCTAATAACACTCAATGCTTGGAATGATGAAGATGAACCTGTTAAGAAAAAGCTAACATGGCTCAAACAACACCAAAGTGGAGATCAAGAATTTATATAAAAAAGTAGGGTCAAATTGGTTTCCCTATCTTTGACCTTCAGAGATAGTACCTGCTATCATGGAGGCCCACTTTACCCTGGGCACAACGGAGTGTGGAAAACCTATGAGTGGACTAGAGATTAATATCATTGGGAGAAAAATGTATTTTATTATCAAAGTCCTGGATGCCTGTCTAACTTGTAAAAAGAAAACAAGCTTAAAGAACAAATACCAATATCAACCTACTATGCCTCAACAACCATTCTACACAATAAGTTTAGATATGGTAAGTCCCCTACCTCAGACTACCAGTGGGAATCAATACATAAAAGTAGAAATTGATCACTTTATAAAATGAGTTAAAGCTGTTGCTCTCCCAGCCAAACTGCTAAAGCTACTGCAACTATCCTGCATCAATATATTTTCACCCTTCATGGCTGCCCCCGTGTTTACTCTATGACAATAAGAAAAATTTAACCTTCAGAGTGATCAAGATCCTGGCTACCTCCATGGAAGCACAACTTTTTTGGCCCCTATAAACCTTCTACAAATGGTAGCATAGAAAGAACAAATGGAACCTTGGGTTCTATATTATAAAAGATGGCCGCTTGAGACCCTCTACACTGGGATCAGTTCTTTTCTGGTGCCCTTATGGAATATCATATTAATTGTAACCAAATCCTTAAAATATCTCCTTTCCGCATCTTATATGGCCAAAACCCTGGAGTACCCTCGCTCTTAGCTAAGATGTTTTTTCTGCCAGGACTGACGATCCTGACAAAGCTGTGGGAATCCAGCTGATTCTTGCTCGCTGGTGCTTGACGCCTGATGGATTACACAAAGATTTATAAAGATTTATAAATATTTGAGGTGGGTAGAACTTGGGACAAATACCACACAAGAATTTTTCTAGCCAGTACAGGTTTTAAAATCAGAACCTGCACTAGGGTGGAAGCAGCCTGAGCTGCTAGGCTAACCACACTTTATTTATAAAAATTTAAATAATTAAATAAAGCTCTAATAAAAAGTGGATTTCTATGATTTTTATTATAAGCACAATTATAGGTTAAAAAATTATGACCCTCAACATTCAACTATTTGGTATTTAAAGTATTTCGAGGGTTGAAGGAAAATTGAGGATATGTTTGGAATAGTTTAACCCACTAAAAATTAGGAAATATGAAGGAATAGCGTATCATAATTTGGGAACTTGCTTCAGGGCAGAGGAAAAAGAAGAGGAATTCTGATTGGCCAAAATGTACCCATGAGTAACGTTTTTATGAACTTGAGCCCATCCCCATCCAATAAATTTCTTGCACCTTAGGGGGACCCCACCAGGCCTATAAAGGGGGGTCCCCGTGTAGGTGCATTGAAGGACTTTGGTGGGGTGAGGGAAAGTGCCTGCTGATCATTGCCCCAATGTCTGTCAAGTGGTCAGAGTAATCTGACCATTTGATTTTAAGTTTGATGCCCGTAGAGGTTTCAAGCTAGTGCTGCCCCAATTAATGGGGTTCTACTGAGAATCAACCAGGGACTTTTGCCAATTTCCTCAACTTCCTCTTTTTTATTGTTAATAAACAAGCATTTAACCACATCAGAAAATTGCAAATGGCTGACATTTCCCCTCTTCAGCTGAATTCAACCCAGGGCTTTCTTATTCTTCAGTTGTGAGGGCAAATGTCCAACACCACCCCCCTCAAGAATGTTGGATGGAGAATAAGGTCGGAGAAAATGGTCATGTACGCAATTGATGGTAATACCTGTAGCTAAAGATTTAATAAAGTATTCATTTCTCCTTTTGTAAGTGATGTTGAAAGGAATCTCCCATATTGATCCAAGCTTACTTCTTCTAGGAGTGATGTGGTTATGGTAGCATAATACCATATCAGACACTTGGAATGTAGGCAGGGGGGTTTGGAGCTCATTTGCAGCCTGCCCTTCTTTAGTCACCATTTTGGTTAAATTAGTCATAGCCTCAGATTGGAGTTGGATGATGCGCTGAGCTAATCTGTGCATGACTCTCTCAGGTTTCTCAACTCTAGAGGAGAATACATCTTTAACTAAAAGAGCAGGTATTCCTGGTTCCCACCCATACAAGACATGGAAGTGGGACATCTTTAAAATCCTATGATAACTAATCAAGTAAGCCATCAGCGCGCTGGGTAAGTATTGATCCCAGTTAAAGTGGATCAGAAGGAGCCATTTTGCATAGTATAGATACCAATATTCCATTGTCTCTCTCCACAGTCCCGTTGGTAGATGGATTATATGAAGCGGAGAAAAGTTGTTGAGCCCCCATGGAGGTGGCCAGGATTTTTACTGCTCTGGAGGTGAAGAGTTCCCATTATCCCAGAGTAATACTTGAGGACAGCCATGTCGAGAGAATATATTATGATGTAAAAGGTGGCTGTGGCCTTGGCCGTTTGACAAGGAGGGCCAAGGCTTCCACCCACTTATTGAAATGGTCAATTGCTACTAGGATAAAACGGTTGCCACTAGTAGTCTGAGGTAAGAGACCTACTAAATCTAGACTAATGGTGTGGAAAGGTTGTTGTGGAGTAGTTGGCTGATACTGATATCTAGTCTTGAATTCAGATTGCTTCTTACAAGTAAGGCAGGCTTCCAAGACATCAACAATAGATTCCATCATTCCATCCCAATAAAATCGATCCTTAATCCACACATAAGTTTTCTTGGCCCCTCCATGACCTAGAATAGAGTGGGCTTCTAGGATAACAGGTACATGCTCTAACAGCTGAAGATAAGGCAGCCATTTTGTTCCCACCTGCTTATACAACTTCCCGCTCTCCACTTTTGTGTTATGGGAGTGTCAGGCTAACATCTTCTGTACAGGCTCATCCTCATCTTCCCAGTCATTGGGGGTCATTAAGAGATCATATAGCCTCTCTGCTTCACTATTATCCAAGTGAAAGACTGGCAGCCGAGTCAATCCATCAATATTCATGTGACAGGTTCCAGCATGGTGTTCAATCTTCATGTCATAAGGCTGGAGCTTTAGAGCCCAGCTTTATAACCGGCCAGTAGGGTCTTTCATGTTCTGTAACCATTTTAGAGATGCGTGGTCAGTAACCACAGTGAAGGGAGTTCCATATAGGAAAGGGCGGTAGTGCTTTACAGCTAACAGAACAGCAAGGCACTCTTTCTCCGTCACACTGTAGTTACGTTCAGCCTTGGACAGCATCTTACTAAAATAGGATATAGGATGATCTACACCGTGTTCATCTAATTGGGCTAAGATAGCCCCAACGGCATAGTCCAAGGCATCAGTGAAAAAGATGAAAGGATATTTTAATCGGGGTGCCTCAGGATAGGACATTGCTGTAGTAGTTGCTTAATCGTCTCAAAAGCAACTTTTTGTTCAGCACCCCAATAGAAAGGGGTACTCTTGGTTAATAGCCGGGCAAAGGGCTCACTGAGTTGGGCAAACTTAGGTATAAACTGATGTTAATACCCCATCATCCCATGGAATACCTGAATATCCCATAAATTTTTAGGAGGCGGCATTTTTGAAATGGCTTCAACTTTATCTTGGATTGGTTGAATCCCTTTTTGAGAAATAAAATTGCTGAGGAAATCTAGTTTCTTTTGAAAGAAAGTGCATTTGGAGGGCTTTAACTTGATATTAGACTTACGTAGTTGTTAATACAACTCATTCAGGTGATCAAGATTATTGGTGAAAGTTTTTAAAAATACTGTGATGTCATCGAGGTAGACAATGATGCAACTTAACTTCAAGTCCTGCATGATATGGTCCATCGCATGCTGGAAAGTTGCAGGTGCATTGCACAACCCTTGAGGTAATTGGGTTGGTTGGAAGAGACCTTTGCTACAAATAAGAGCGCATTTCTCCTGGTCCTCAGGGGAGAGATCCATTTGCCAATAGCCGCTAGCTAAGTCCATGGCAGAATAGAATTTAGAGCCAGAGAGTTGGGCCAAGGCGTCGTCAATATAACGGAGAGGATAGCTATTCTTTTTCGTGAAGTTATTTAACTTACAGTAATCCATGACTATCCGATGACATCCATTTTTCTTTTTTATAAGCAGGAGAGGGGAAGATCAAGGGCTTTGTGAAGGAAATAGTAACCCCGAATCTAGTAACTGCTGAAGCTCTGTCCTCATTTGTTGTCCTTCCACTTTTGATTTGCGGTAAGGTTTTGACCAAATGGGATAGGCATTACCCACATCAATGGAGTGGCACCAGCCCTTCATGTGACCATAATCGTTATCTGATTTGGAGAATATGTCACTATAGTCATCAAGAAGAGTATGAAATTTTCCAGCTCATCTGGGGTCAGCTTGTCCGAAGTATGGACGTTGGGCAAGGCACACACCAGGCTATCCGTTGGCAGGCCCATATCCATCATGGAACCAATGGAGTGAATTAGTTCAAAATCTTCCACAGGGACTAACAAACCTCTGCCAATCTCATGATGGTTTTTTTACAACTATATTATTGGAGGTGAGGTTCCCAGCAGCAACGTAATGGGACTCTGGTAGGCTGGGTCAAGAATGCCAGGCAATAACTGATGCTCCAAGGGACTAACGCCCTCAATACTAACGAGGTGCAATAAACAGTGGAGAGGGATTTGGAGCGTGACTTTTGTGTCAACTACTAGTTGTACACCTGGTTTAATCATAACCTCATCTGCAGCATAAAAAAGGGATACCTTCCCTAGCATCCACAGAATCTTGCAGCTTCTTTGTGTTGCACCCAGAAGTGGTATAAGACAAAGGTATCGCTGAGAGGGGTATTCAACCAGGCAAGAGTATTCGTGCTTACTGGACTCTTTATTAGTTAAGACTAATGGGACTTCATAGTTAAAAAATGAGAGGTAACCTTGCTTCAGGTTAATTATTCTCTCATACTCATTCATAAACTGAGTGCCAATGAGCATATCATAAACGTTGTTATCCAAGGCCACAGCAGGGGCTGATAAAATAAGCTTACCAACTCAAATGGGAAGGGAAGAGTATGCTTCAATTTGCACGGGTATTATTTGGGCCAACAGTTCCAAATTCTTGCGTGTACTCCAAGTCAGGTGCTAGCTTTATCTTCTTGATAAGCTTAGTGAAGATTACATGAACGCGGGAGCCAGTGTATAGGATGGCCAGTATTTGGACCTTTTGAATAGCCACTTCAACCTTAGTGAGCGTTCCTCCAAAGTTAGGTGATAAAGCTAAGACCTCATTTAGCCGGAAGGTGGAGGTTAGCTTTTTAACAGTCTCAGGGTATATATCCATAAAAGTTTTATGGGATGCACCCACTGAAGAGGGCGTATCAAGCCAGCTAAGAATTGGCCACCGTCGTAAGCAGTGTCAATAACTCTTGGACACCCTAGTATATGGCTGAGGTACGTTTCCTCAGGTATATTGGTCTCATCTACTCCTCCAGCGTTCAAATGGTCTGGCACTTCTACTTCTGCGGGGGCTCCTAATATGTAATAACCTATGTCATCGTAACCCCCATCAGACTCCTCCCCAAGGGTATTCTCCACCATGGGCAAGGCTGCGATGGAGGTAGGGGAGACGGCCACAGAAGATTGGGTAACCTTAGGGGCTGCATTTACCAGCGTAGTGGAGAGGTAGGCACAGCAGCTTTAGTGAGTTTGTGCAGATGGGTGGTTGTTACTACCTTACAGGGATTTGATTCAGAAGAAGGAGTGATATCCTTTATAGGTAAAACAGAGGGAGCAGGCTTTGTAGGGAGAATAGGCACAGTAGGACTTACTTTTAGCTGATTAACTAACGGCAGCTCTTCAATAATGAGAGCTGAAGGGATCACCTCAACTTCCTTGGTTGCTGAACATGAATGAGAAATTGGCAACATCTACTAACGCATCATTTAAATCATGAATATTTTGGAAATGGCGTTTCACTGAGATAATATGCCTGGCTAGAGAGGGCTGAGAAGCTAATACAGTTAGCAGGGCGGCGATAGCTTCATCAAGGGTGAGCATGTTAGAGGTTAATAACTTTTGCGCAGTGAGGTAAAACTGTTCAGCAAAGTCAAGAAGAGGTTCACCCTTATACATGCTAAGGCGTATAAAAGCCCGTTTTTCCCTGAGTAGACTGCTTGGATACAAATTCAGCCACAAGAGCCTCCTTCACTTCTGCCCAAGTGAGGGAAGGGTTCAGGTAAGGAACTATCAACTCTTGTGCTAGGAGGATTAAACAGGGAAGGATGTACTGAACTTTTTGCATATCAGTGGTGCTATTAATAGAAGATTCTTAAACATACATGAAAGTATATATGTTTCCTTCTCCAGGGGTGAATTTTTCTTTTAAAAGAAGTTTTAAGGGGCGCTGCTCCAGCTCTTTAAGTTGGGATAAGGCGCTGGCTAGTTGCTCCTCAAGAGCAAAAATTCTGGTTATACAGGGATCCCCTGTAGTGAGCACCATTTTGTGGGGATCCAGCCAATTCTTGCTCGCTGGTGCTTGACGCCTGCTGGATTCCGCAAAGATTTATAAAGATAAAAATAAATAAATAAAGCGCTGATAAAAATTGGTTTTTATGCTTTTTATCTTAAGCACGATAAAGATGAAAAAATGATGACCCTCGACATTTGACTATTTGGTATTTAAAGTATTTCAGGGTTGAGATAATTTTGGGATATGTTTGGAATAGCTCAACCTAGTTCAAATTAGGAAATATGAAGGAATAGCGTATTATAATTTGGGAACTTGCTTCAGGGCAGAGGAACAAAAGAAGAGGAATTCAGATTGGCCAAAATGTACCCATGAGTAACGTTTTTATGAACTTGAGCCCATCCCCTTCAATAAATTTCTTGCACCTTAGGGGGACCCCACCAAGCCTATAAAAGGGGGTCCCCGTGTAGGTGCATTGAAGGACTTTGGTGGGGTGAGGAAAGTGCCTGCTGATCATAGCCCCAATGTCTGTCAAGTGGTCAGAGTAATCTGACCATTTGATTTTAAGTTTGATGCCCGTAGAGGTTTCAAGCTAGTGTTGCCCCAATTAATGGGGTTCTACTGAGAATCAACCAGGGACTTTTGCCAATTTCCTCAACTTCCTCTTTTTTTTTTATTAATAAATGAGCTCTTAACCACATCGGAAAATTGCAAATGGCTGACATTTCCCCTCTTCAGCTGAATTTGACTCAGGACATTCTTATTCTTCAGCTGTGAGGGCAAATGTCTGATAAAAGCCATAAGGAGGTTAGCTCAACACATCATTCAGCTACAATATGATGCCATGACCAATTTAACTATAACCATGTTGGAATTTTTGCTCATACTCCCAGCTGACTAGATTACCAGCAGTCGCTAGGAATAATTCCCTATAGCGAAGTAAATTGGATATTGGTTGACCCTGATCTTGGACTACAGTGTTTGGAGTATTTTAGGTAATTTGCCTGGGTCAGATCAATTTTGGATCAATCTGGGTGAATGCTTAAGATCTCGTTGGCAGAGTTGCTGAAAAAATAGGGGCATTTGATAGTTGATCAATGATTAACTATCATATTCACTGATTTGGATTGGTCAGGTTTCATCACTGACCAATTGGGAATTTAAGGAGCAAGTTGCGAGGTGAGTGATGCTGCCTGCAACTAGCAAATCAATCAATTGGTTCACGACCTGTCTTAATGGGTAACAAGTCCCATTACCTAAGCAGGTCTCTTGCCAAATATGGATGGTTTGATGAAATTTAGAGGAAAACGCTAGGAACACGTTTTCTGACTCTTTCCTTTTTAGGTCTCAAGGTTGTTCAATTATGGAATCCTAGCAAGGATGGTGAAGACCATTGCTGATGAGTTGACAATGGGTAATTCAAATGCAACGGCTGCCATTTCATCAATGAGGTGTTAACTGAGGGTTGGGCGCCAAATTACCATTATAAATTCCCCTAAGGATTCAATTAACATGAAACACTTTTACTAGTAATCAGTATAATACAAGTTATACTTTACCAGAATCCATTTCGAGTTCTATTCTTCTTCAAGGAAAATATTGCTGTGTGCTTAAATTTGAGACTCTTATGGACAAAGAGTAATTATCTGAGCATGGATCCAGAGAATAAAAGCTGAGCTGAATCAGGGATTGCTGCTGACTGTGTGTCACCAGAGAGAAGCTGTAAACAAGGATCTGAGCATCGATCAAGTTAGGCGTTATAAGGGGACAAATCCCTATTGAGGACATCTTAAGTACTTTGAGGGGAAATACTGGTCAAGCGTTAGACCCAATACTAGTGCTTTATTCAAATTCATTTAATAGTATTCATACTATATCAATAAATTATATATTATTATCTGACAACGTGGATAATTGCACAACACTGAACCTGTGCAGTTAGTCAATTTAGAGGTTATCAGCTGTGAACAATCAACGAAACCCAAAATTTTAACAATTGGTAATCACTAAAGGATGTAGTTTGGTAAAAGATACTAGGACATGATGTCATATAAAGATGTTTCAAATTCTGGCAATTAGTTACTAGGGAAAGTAGCGTCATTGAAGACTGAACATGAAGTGGATTACTTTCAATTGAGTTCACTCTTCTCAGACGTGGAGCTACTAGTGAAGCCAATCAAAGAAAATACTCAAACTTTGAGAAAAGGACTTGCAGCCTAGATATGGAACTATCTAGTGCTGCAAGAAAGCCTTCTCCACCAGATATCAACTTAAGATGAAGATTATCAACAGGACCAACTTGGGTTAAAATTTGGTCCATTTGAAATAGTTTGAGGATCAGCAGGGCTAACTTGAGTTGAAATTGGGTTCACTTGAAATAGTCCTGAGGATCATCAGGGCCAACTCAAGTTGAAATTGAGTTCCTCTAGCAATAGTACCAAGGAGAGAGGTGTTTAGATGAGACACTAGATGAGACATTAATTGAATTTATACAAAAAATTAATTAATTCAGAGTATTGGATTACATTACCAATGAAGATTTGAGGTCAAAAAAGTAAACAATAGATCCAAGATAGTGGAGAGAATCGTTTGACCCAATAATCTTCAATCAATGAGGCAGGAATTTCTGGAGACAAGGATCATCAATTCAAGACGAAATTGGATGAAGCCAACGAGGCTAGATCAATCTGTGATTAAGGGATCGTTTCCAAATCCACCAGTATATTTACTTCAAACGTTTTGGATGGCAACAAATGGCAAAAATCGTTTTTAAGAGAAAAATGATAAGAACAATCAAATGGAAATGTTGATTAATGGTGAAATCAAGATTTTGGGAGATACAAAGTCTCAAAAATCAGTTGCTAAAACACAAAATGAAATTGTGACCTGTCAGTAAAACGACAAGTCGGGATTGAAGGCCTAATGAATGGAAACATTTATTGGTATTGCAAAAGTTGGCAAGTGTGGCCTATACACTAAGAAATAGCGCTGTTGGTCATATAATGAGGAAGGTTTATACTAAAAAAATCAAAAGTATTGGATCTAAAAGAAAATAATTGCAATGTTCCCAGAGGACCTCTGAACCATTAAGATGGTTATGTCCTGTAATTTTGGTCAAGTCCTAAAAGAGGACCACTGAACCAAATTAGATGGTTAAATCTTAAGAGAATAAGATTTTTGACCATGAAAACTGGTAGGTCAGAGTATACCTAGGAACCAGTTTGGATGAAAGGAAAAGAAGGATCTCTGAACCTAATTGTAGGTTAAATGTCTCATTGCAAAAGAAAAAATAGATAAAAATATAAAATATTAAATATCAATTTTATTGGTCTATGATATTCAGACCTACAATGAGATAAGATTGCTGGCATGGGTTGCCAAGAAAATTAATTTATCAATCAATAGAGAGCAACTCTCTGATCTGATGTACATACAGCAGAAAGAGGTGATTAAATTATTTAACAAGTATTGGGAAGTATTCACACAGACAATCACAATTTGTGATGCGCAAAAAAAGTGATCCACAAGGTTTGATACCTGGGAAAAATTTGCCGATCAGAATGAGACTAGTTGGATGGTTGAAGGTGGCTGAAGCGGTAGTAGATGAAGAAATCAGCAAACTAGTGAGGCATAAGCTTCTAGTTTCACCATCAAGTCCCTGGGTGAGCCCTATCTTTATTGTGAAGAAGAAGAATGGTTATAATTGGGCAGTGATCACTTATAAGAAGCTGAACAAGATTATGAAGGAGGATTCATACCCACTACCAAGAATTGATGATGTGCTAGATTGATTGGGAGAAGAAAAGTATTTCTCCGCGATGGTTCTAATATGGGGATATTGACAAATTAATTTTCCAAGAGAAGACTAAGAGAAATGCGCGATTATCACCGCACTGGGGCTGTATCAACCAACTAAGATGCCCCAAGGTCTCTGCAATACGTCTGCCACGTTTCAGAGGGCCATGGACGCTGAATTAAATGACTTGAAGTTGTCATGCATCATGGTGTACTTGGATGATTTAAATGTGTTCAGTAGGATATTTATTGACCTTTTACACTACTTGGAAAAGTCTCTAAGAAACTTTCTTTGGCTAACATGAAGATTAAGCCAAGGAAGTGCCACTTTTTCAAGAAATAGTCAGAATATCTGGGATTCATTATCAACTCTAATGGACTGCAGCCACAAGCCCAGAAGATTAAAGACATAGAGCGAATATCTGAATTTAAGAGTGTCTGAGATATCCAAGTGTTCCTTAGAATGATCAGATACTATAGAAGATTCATTTGGAATTTTGCAAGAAACGCCAAGCCCCTCTTCCATTTACTGTAGGATCCAAAAAAGGATTCATTTGGAGTGAAGAGGCTCAGAGATACTTTGATGAATTACGCCATTATTAAATAGATTATCTAATTTTACTATATTTGAAATTCGATTGAAAATTTATATACAAGCTGATGTTTTGTTGATGGCATTAGTGCCATATTAGCCAAGTAGTTAAACTAAGGGACAAACAATTAGTGGCGTATGAGAGCCAGACACTCTCAGCCACTGAGAGGAATTACACCATGACTGAGAATGATTGCCATGCAGTCATTTACGCCTGTAAACAGTTTTAGTGTATATCCATGGAACGCACTTCAAAGTGGTGACAGACCACTCCTCAGTGCATTGGCTACATAATTTATGAGAACCAGAAGGACAACTGGCCTAATGGGCACTAAAATTACAGGCTTATGATTATGAGATAGTTCACTGATCTGGAGCTTCTCATTAGAATGCAGATGGCTTATTGCAGTTACCAATGGTCCAGGTGGTTACCAGCAGGCGGATGAGCTATTCCAGAGAATGGTCGACAGAGAAATTGGGAACAAACCCCAATAAATCCAAGGTGCGCTTCAAACAGCAATGGAAAACACCGCGACCATGGATGGACAAGTTTTTAAGATGATCAATGGGAAAAGATTACTATCCCCAAAGCCGTCAGAATGAGGTGCTATTGTTCAGGCCACTCATAAGGTTGTCAAGCATGGAGGTCCGAGAAAAATGACCAAACATATTCACCAGTATTACTACTGGGAGTCCATCAACTACAATGTTGCGGACTATCTGGCTTGTTGTGTGGAGTGCCAGATTTACAAACCGCATAAGAAACAACTCAATACTGACTGGTTCGCCCTAGATTTTCTTAGCATAAGGTGTCCCTTGAAGTAATGTGACTACTGACAATGAACACAGGGGGAGTCCATTTACATTATAGTTGCAATTGACCATCTGACGAGATGGGTTGAGATTAAGGCCCTGGAAAAAAAGACACTACAATCACAGCAAAAGTTATCCTAGATCAAGTAGTATACCAACATGGATGCCCGCAGGTCCTGCTGAGTGACAATGGAACAAATTTCACATCTCATGTGATCTCACAATTAAATGAAATAAAGGGGATCTGAGGGGTCATGTATGTACTTTTACTGGCCGGAGACAAACAGACTAGTATAATGAGTCAATGGAGTGCTGGCTGTGACGCTGAGAAAGCTGGTCGCATGAAGAAGATCTGCATGTGGGAGCATACCTTAGTTCAGTGACATTCTCCTACAATATAAGTCATCATATAGAGATGGGAAAACGCCGTTTGAGTTGCTATATTAAAGGGAGGCTGCGTTGCCTCTAATTTTTATATCTGGTGGTGGAACCAACATTGGGGATGAGTGCTGAGCAGTATTTGAATCAAATAACAGATATCATGATTAAAATGCAATTGCAAGCATTTGATATGACTTTAATGAAAATGATTTAAGCAAAAACGACAGAAGATAAAAAATGACTTGCTTTATCATAATACCAAATAGGCAAAAGAGTTGCCTATTACGATATGCATGGTTTCAGAGGAAGAAACAAGTTGGACGCATTGTGTTCAGGTCCATTTGATATTATTGTCAATATGGTGATGGATTCTTACTCCATCAGGAACCTCTTGGATGGAAGGATAGTAAATTGAGTCCATTCTAAATATTTAAAGCAATGGATTGATAAAAAAATAATGAAAGAGAGTTTCCAAAGACTGGTGAACCATTAAGTTGGTTATGTCCTGAAAATTGGTTAAGTCCATAAAAAGGACTGCTGAACCAAACTAGATGGTCAAGTCTTAAAAGGTAAGACCTCTGAACCATAGAAAACTGGTAGGTCTAAGTATACCTAGGAACCAGTTTGGGTATAAAATAAAAAAGATGGACCGCTGAACTGAGAAAAGGTCAAGTCCCATAAAAAAGAAGAAGAAAAATAAAATATTGATAAAAACTTCGGAAAAAAGATTATTAAAAAACTCATAAAATATATGTATATTTATAATTTTTAGTTTTTTATTGGTTTCCTTGACTCAGGGATGATTCCGCCTATGTCACCTTTTGGGGGAGGATGAGGGATCTCAGTAAGAGTAAACAACCCATCAAAATCTATGTGAGATCAGATGCTAGTAAGGGCTAGACCTACTCAAAAACAAGTTCATTGTGTGGATGCTGATCCCTGTGAGAAAGCGACTAGGGGAAGAGAGATGGAAATATCAGAACATGCCAAACGCAATACCCCAGATTGGGGAGTGAAGTGACAGAACAAGAAGAGCAGTTGGCAAATAACCCCAAGTAATCCTGATATGGCACCGGAGCCAGAAGATTGGTCTTGAGTGCTTGCTGATGGGCTTCATCAAGAATATTGAATATATGGGCTGGCATCAAGCAAGGGTTGCTAGGCAGGGGTTGTCAAATAATGCCCCCTATTAAAGCCATCATTGGAAGATACCAATGGGATGCACTAGAAATGAGATTGTCACGCAAGGAGTAAATGTCATCCTGCAGACAATGACTACGAGCTTCTTGGAAGCAAAAGCAGAATGAGTGATGAAATCCATGAGAGACTGGAAGCTTTGAGGCCCAACTTAGAAGAAATTGGCCAGCAAAGCAAATAGCATGAGCTGCAACGTCTCAATTTAGGATGTGTTCAAGATCATATGAGTTCAGAGCTATGGACAAATCCCCAGCTACTTGGGCCTTCAAATCTGCATAGGGGAGTTCAAAATGTTTGCTATTTCAATTGGCTAGTTTGGTGGCCAAAACAGTTAGCTTATAATACTAGCCAAGTGGAAAAGGAACTCCAGAAGCAAGTCTGATCTAGCAAGGAACAATCAATTGAGAGCGGAGGGCATTGCTTCAGGAGGTTTGATGATGATGGTAGGAGAATCTGCGAATGGAGAAAAATCCAGGAGAGTTTCTAAATCTAACTCAGGAATTGATGACAGAGGAAGGATTGTTCACAAGTCATTCAATAAATTGCTAACCTGGTCTTGTTGGGATTGGATACAGTTTTTCGTAAATCCACAGAAGGACTGGTCATGGTACTTAACTGGGTAGTATGAGTCCTGGAAGGTCCATAGGAGAGGTTCTGGTGTGCAGATTGACTCATCAGCTGGAAGAGTTGAATGTCTTTATCAGACATGCTACTAAGCAGTTGCTGGTATCAGGACACTAAATTTGACATGTGAGCTGGATGAGAGGATAAATGTCAGACTTATATAATATTCATTATGCACTCTGAAATCAATAAAGCTAATTTTGGAGAAATTAATCTCAAAATTAATGGGGTAAGCTCTTAAAGAAGAATTAAGAATGATATGAGCCAAGAGGTTACTATGAGAAAGTAACAAGGGCGAATCTAAGTGAGCATTCTTAATTGCAACACAAAATGAACATTTATGGCAAGAATCTCCTGTCGAGGATGAGGAGAAAATCAGGAAATCAAGGATGCTGGACCAAGAATCCTGAATATAACAGCATGTCATATGCCTTGACGGGGGAAAACTGGATCCTAAAATTAATATCATCATGAGTAAATCAATCAGCTTGGAATGACAGTAGGTTGTGGGAACCGCGCTCTGAGTAGGCAGTAGTGAAGAGGAAGAGGAAGAGAGCTGCATGCCAAAGGTAATCCCAAGCAGCATTGAGTATTGAATGACCATACTCCACTTGAACAAAAGAATTATTTGACCAAGTGTCTGAAGCGGTTTTCTTCTTTTCCCAATCCTTTTCTTGCTGGAAATCTAGACAAGAGGAAGGATGTGTTGGGTTTTTTTGCTCATATTCCTAGCTGACTAGATTACCAGCAGTCACTAGGAAATAATTCCCTATAGCGAAGTAAATTGAATATTGGTTGACCCTGATTTTGGACTGCAGTGTTTGGAGTATTTTAGGTAATTTGCCTGGGTCAGATCCATTTTGGATCAATCTGGGCGAATGCTTAAGATCTCGTTGGCAGAGTTGCTGAAAAAATAGGGGCATTTGATAGTTGATCAATGATTAACTATCATATTCACTGATTTGGATTAGTCAGGTTTTATCACTGACCAATTGGGAATTTAAGGAGCAAGTTGTGAGGTGAGTGATGCTGCCTGCAACTAGCAAATCAATCAATTGGTTCACGACCTGTCTTAATGGGTAACAAGTCCCATTACCTAAGCAGGTCTCTTGCCAAATATGGATGGTTTGATGGGATTTAGAGGAAAACGTTAGGAACACGTTTTCTGACTCTTTCCTTTTTAGGTCTCAAGGATGTCCAATTATGGAATCCTAGCAAGGATGGTGAAGACCATTGCTGATGAATTGACAATGGGTAATTCAACTGCAACGGCTGCCATTTCATCAATGAGGTGTTAACTGAGGGTTGGGCGCCAAATTACCATTATAAATACCCTAAGGAATTAATTAATGAAAAACATCTTTACCAGTAATTAGTATACTAAAAGATATATTTTACAAGAATCCATTTTGAGCTCTATTCTTCTTCAAGGAAAATATTGCAGTGTCTCTTTCTGCTAAGCATCACTTTTCGAAAATCAATTCAGCCTGAAATTTAGCTCCACTAAAGAGATTTACGAAAACTATTAGCAAATATGGCGGGAAACCCCGCAAAAGAACCCGCAGGCTATGCCAAACGAGCCAGCACCACCCCCAAACGAAGCAACCCTCGGTTACTTACCTCAGGGTCAACCAGAATCACCCGCTCTTAAGCAGCAGCCATGAAAGCAGGCACCACCCCCCAACCTGGAGCTACTCCAACTAGCGCCAGTTCACCTGATCACACTTCTGCAACCTGCACACCTAACAGCTCTGTGTGTGCTGCCTCCCACCAACCCGCTGGGCCCTCCAACCAAGGAGGCCATCACCCACGCTGTTTTAATGGCGTCTGCTCAGTTGAATGCAACTCAGC
>JAKSZP010012480.1:0-45335 GCA_022478985.1 Massospora cicadina
GGGGTTTCAAGGCGGCTGATACAACAGCCATCAGGGGGGTGGAGTCTCCTTCTTGTGAGAGAGAACGCAAAAGACTTATCACCCAGCGGCGGGCATCCCCATCCATGGCATCTGACAACGCGAGCCCTTATTGGGCATGAAATATCACAGAAGCGTTATTGAGTGCAATTGTTGCACGCATTTGCACTTTGGCGAGTGTGTTGAGAACCTGATTGGCGATCTCTTGGGAGGGGATACTCTATTTTTTGGGCTGGAGGAAGTAAGAGGAGATGCAATCTGCACATCTTGGGTGGCTTGAAGAAGGTTTCCCAAAATAGAGTGGATAATTCTTCCTAAAGTCAGAAAGTGACCAAACAAACAACAAACAGCACACAACTGATTGCACGTTCATCTGGTAGAAAGTAATCACTGCGGAGCCCAGTTTGAAAACCAAAGTGGAAGTGACTGGAAATAATGGTTGGTCAATTATGTCATGGAAACGGCAGAAGAAGTCTAGACTGACCTGCCAGTCAGGATGCGTGAGCACCCAAAAAGCAAGCCAGAATGCCAGAGGCATTGCCAACCAAATGACTTGATATGGAGCCAGGAAATGTGAAACCATGAAGTGGTGGCGCAACAAAAAGGTGAGGAGGATCCCAACGACGAACCACACTGAACCCATTCCCAACCCAGTGGGTCTAGCTGCAGGGGGTAAAATTACTGTGATAGTTTCAACGAGATCCTTGGCATATGAGGCCATCTCAATGGGGGTGGCAAGGAGATGGATTCTTTCTTGCAACTGATGGATATAAGGCCATAAGATCCTCGTGTATTGCTGCCAGAAGTTCATGATAATGGGGTTGTAGAGCCAAAATATTGGACTCGCTGAACCCAATTGACAATGGAGGGGGCCATAGTGACCAAAAGAACTGGTAAAGCTCATCTGGAGTATGGGCTGATGGGCCAACAGGGAAATGCCATCTGGGATGCGGTTGGAAAGGAAAATAAAAATTTGGTTTTTTTGGTAAAATTTTATTTGGAAAGAAAAGTAAAGAAAATTGACCAACAATTTTCTCAGTGCCGTGCAACTGATTATATAGTGGTCAATTGGGTAGTGACAGGATGGGATCAGGTCCCACAAGTTTGACCTAACTGGCGAATTGTTTAGGAATGGATGGGTTTGTTCTTTGGGAACTGACATCACAAAATTTTGTGGCGGGCTGAATCTCTATCAGTTCAACCTCAAACATCCAAACTGGGGCTTGACTATGCTTCTGACAGTTAGCATGACAGCATTTGGCCTGACGAGTGATGGGAATACCCCAAGGAACCCCATATAGAAACAGGTCCATCTGGTTGGGAACAGGTTCAGGATGGCCAACCCGCCCATGCTCAGTCATTCAACTGTTTGTTTGGTCAATGGCAGCACATCGGCCGCAATGCCCAAATTACTATCAGAGGGCTTTGAATCCTCTATGATGATGCCCAATATTTGTTCTATTGATTTGGAACCATCAGGCGATCCAGCTGATATATCATTCTTCATGCTTTTACGGCCATTCAAATTTTGGCTATCAGCCAGATTACCACTCAAATAAAATCTCACTGATTTCAATTTATCAATCTCAGCACAGATTTCACTAATTCCCCGCAACAGTTCTGCCAAGGTGAGTGTGGGTACTGGGGGTGTGATCTGAAGTGGAAAGGCTGTCACCCAAAGCTCATCTACTATGTGAGCGAGATCGCCCTGAGTGATGAGGGGTACCACCATCCTCTTTGGTTTCTTTTTATTTGGGAACAGAAAGATGACCCGATCAAGAGCCAAAGGACATTCCCCAAGACTTACAGGTGTTTAGCAAAGTATGATAGTAGTCTGGGTGGGCTATGTGGGTTGATTAATTTGAGCGCCTGTGCGAAGTTAGTCCTCACTGCCCTAGACCAGTGTTGTTGCAGGAGGTCCGGGGCAAGGGTTTTCTTTATCCAGGTACCCAGGATGCGGTTGGCGTGGCTCTCAAAATATATTAGTCCCATGCCTCCACTTGATCATGGGCCAAAGAGTGTTTCCATCCATATGTGAGGATGGGATCCAGGCCACAGCCAGCCCTAAATGAGCGCACGGATTGAATTTATAAAGGTGGGTGAGAAGGCGATCGTGTGGGCAGGGTACCATAGTATTGGGAGGATGAGTGAGTTAGCAACTGTTACTCGCCCCATTAGTCCTGAGGATCTTCCCTTGAGGGAGGTGACGCGGTCAGATACCCGCTGTAGTAGGTTGCTTTCCATTGTCTCATTGGCATATCCCCCTGTTTCCAGCCAAATCCCAAGGTGGCGGACAGGAGTGGTGGTGGGAGGTGATGTGAAGGGTAAGATGAGTGGGATTTTCCTTCATATGGGGGTATGAGGTTCTGGTGTTGTAGCCCAGTTGTTAGTGTACTTGCCTAAGAGAATGATTTCTGTTTTCCTTTTGTTGAGTGATGCGTTGCTCACCATGGAGTAGTCCTCTAGGGTGCATTCCAGCTGTTGGGCATCATTATTGTTAGCTATACCTGCCACGCAGTCATCCGCAAAGGCCAGTATCTTGACTGTTGGCTGGCCTTGTGCAGTTATACCTATGAGCGTGAGTCAGTTACAAGGAGGAGTGGATCAAAACTGAAATTATACAGCAATGGGCTGAGGGGGTCCCCTTGTTTGAGCCCTCTGTGTAGTGTGATCTTGTTAGTTAGGAAGCCAGGGCCGCATACAGCCATGGTTGCAAATTCTGTAAGGAGCATCGCCCAGTTTATGAATCTGGGTGGGAGTTTGAAAGCGTGTAGGCATTCCTTTAGGTATGGCCAACTAACGCGGTCATATGCCTTTTCCTGGTCTAAGAAGACCAGGGCACCAGTTGCTTTGGACTGACATATGTTTGCAACAGGGTGTATGTTGTTCCAGATTGAGCGTCCTGGTATAAACCCAAACTGGTCAGGTGACAGGACGTTAGAGGCTATTGCGCCTAATCTGGCTGCTAAAATTTTTGTTAAAATTTTTTGTATCAATATTAGAAAGTGCAATTGGATGCCAGTTGGCCAGGTTCAATTTTTCACCCTTTTTATACAAGGTTATGACATATATGATTCATGGCCACCAGGTAGGAGGCGTGTATCCAGCAAGCACTGGTTCATAGATGCCAATAGGAGGGGGGCAATTTTGAAATTTGCCCAGGTTACAATGGGATTCAAAGTGAATGGGGCTGTGAATTCTGGGTTCATGGCCTCATGTTCAACCCAGTCGGATATTTTGGGTAAATTTATGTTTTCTGGGTGTAGCTTTCTTTAGGGCGACACCTGTGTGTGGGTTCAGGTTGGCGATGGCTGCACTGAAACAAGTTAGTGGTCAGAAAGATTGACTTTTTTGTTGTAAATTTGGAAAATCTTAATTGTTGAGCTTGCAGAACGAGGATGCAATTGATGCATCTCATTGATATGAGCGCTCCCTACATATGTTGGGCCATGTCATGTGGGGAAGGAGTGGTGATCTGGGGGGGAGGGCATCCTGTAGGCCAAGGGATGCCTTCATTGTGCAGAATTCGATGTGCCCCAGTGGGTATCCCCTGGGGTTAGGCCATCGGTCTATGTCAGGGTTATCCCAGCAGTTAAAGTCGCCCAACAGGATGGTATATGGTGGGAGGGTGAGTGTTGGAACAGTTTCTAGAAATGGGTTTCTCTTGGCTGCAGTGCATGGTGCATAAATGCATGCTATTGAGATTGTTTCCTCTTGGCATGTGATCATTGCTACCAGGATGCGGCCATGAAGGTATGATGAGGAGTTTGTAATTTTTAATTTTTTGTTATTTTGAATGATCACCCCACAGTGAAATGTCCATACTGATTATGATGGTGAGACCCTGGCTGACCAGGATCCTTCTTCCCCTTGTAGACAGTGGGTTTCTTGGATGGCCAAGATGTCTACAAGGGGTTTTTGCAGGAAGTCCAGCTTTTTGGCTTGGGACGTTTGAGCCCTGGCTCCCGGAATGTTTAGCATCCCTATTGACACTGAGGTGCCCTCAGCGCCTCAGGAGTGGTTGGGAGGGCCCTCTGGCCCTAACCCACCATGGCTCATTTTGGCCATGCTCCGCGTCTGTACTCCAACTCTCTCAGTGACAATGTCAGTTCCCTTAATCTGACCCTATTTTTTGTGGGAATTGCAGTTTTTGTAATTTGCATTATTTTTTCCCACACGTGTCTCATGATGGTTCAATGCAGGGTGCTGATTAGGTTCTGTAATTTTGGGGTTCGAATTTGGAGAATTGTGCACCACATTTTCGCCCATATTGCAGCTGAATTGTTCCTCAAAGTGTGCATGATTGATGTCACTTGATGACTCAGTTGAGCTGCTGTGAAAATTTTTAACCTGGGCATATTGTTCTGATTAGTTGGCTTGATGTATATCCAAAATGTCCTCTTGAATTTGTCCAGGGTTGATGGATGATTCCGCATGTGCTGCCGCCTTGGCCGCTGCCCGCTTGTGGTCTTTTTGTACCACTTTGAATTGTTTATGTGTAACTGGGTCCACAATGGAGTAAAGTCCATCTTCACCCCAGCGGAATGGGTGGTGGCCGTCAGTCATTCTGGCGAAGTTTTTGTTACTTTTGTTCATGGCTTCCTCACAGTAGTCTGCTTCCATTAAGCCCTCCTTCATGGGGCATGCATGTTCCTTATGTCCCAATGAACCACAGTGGTTGCATATAGGCGGTGCGCGTTTTGGTGTAACTTGGAATGTGGTTGATTGTCCCCCATCTACAAAGTGAAACTCTGCTGTGTGGGGATTCTTGATAAGTCATCTTCCACTTTGGGGAATGGGTTGATCATGGCGATAGCTTTGCCTGTGAACAGGGTTGGCATCAGACAAAATCGTTGTAATTTGAGTTGCATAATTTTTCCATAGGCTATGAGCCCTTTGCGGAGCTCCTCCTCAATTACCTTACTAGGAAGGTTGAAAGGGAGCAAGTTGAAGGAGATGAACAAAGTTTTCGCTTAGTTCCATCTGGTGCACATGGTGTGCACTATTTTTTTGCCCTCAGGAAGGGCAATTTTGATGCAGACTTTTGCTGCGGCATCTGCTTCTTTGGCTGTTTCAAAACCAATGTAAATCCAGCCATGGCCCATGTTGTTGGTGGCAACATATACCGCGTGGGGGAAAAGGGAGGGATGTGCTTCGCATATTTTCTCCCACAGGGTTGGGGGCTCATCCCCAAGAAAGAGTGGAGCCCATGTTCCACCTTTGAAAGGGGTTGGTTACATTGGATGTACATGTATTGATCTTGTTTTAATTTAAATACCATAAACCAGGACGGTGTCTGAGTTTGTGGTTTCTTGGAGGCTTGAGTTCCTAGTCCCCCTCCAGGGCGTTTCTTGCCCTTGGGTGCACCGTTTTGCGCACCTCTTGATGCAACGCTTGCCCAGGTTGTATTAGATTTATTATTAAAATCTCCCATCTCTCCTGTGTGATTATCAAAGATTGCTGTTTGAATTGAATCATAGTAACTAAAGTGATTGTTATGAGAAAGAAAAGCCCCATCAGCTACTATTTAATACTTTGATTTTTAGATACAAAGAGTTAGTTTTATAGTTTAAAACTCTATAATTTATATATCTGCTTATAACTAACATCTATTTATTATTTATAACATAAAGTTTTTTTAAATGTTTTTTGTTAACAAAGTTGATAGATCTATGTTAATTTCTTATATAGTTGATGAGTATAAAAAGTGATTTATAAGCTTTTTTTAGTACTAGATGGTCCCAACCCAAGGGGGGATTCATCGATGTATAAGCTTTTTTATATTCTTTTTTCATATATACCAAGTGTAGATATTGAGACTTTAGAGCATGTGCACTTGTTAAACAATAAATAGAGTTGATTCCAGATTTAAAACCAAAATCATGATAAAAAATTTAGCTACATTATTAGATTTTACCCTAGATAGGCTACAATGTAGTTAATCCTGTGACTTCCCATTTGAACTCCTTTTCAACAAATTAACTCCATCCTATAGGTTCAATACATTATAGCAAATCATCCTCATCACAAGAGTTCTGTTCAATCCTGAATGAAGTGCTTTGACTATAAATATCATTCATCTATTCCAAATTTAGAATCTTTATTATTATTAAATATTGGCTATTTGTATATTAGTTTATATTAATGCATATATTATATTTACAGTAAGCCTAGAAGTTGCACCAACCAACTGTTGACCTGTGCATGTAGAATAAAGAAGGAACTATCACTAAACAAGTGATTCTCACTATAGGGAGCTGTAGTATCAAAAAAGAATAAATTAAACCTTATGATGGACCTGACTCAGAAAGAGAGAGATGGCAATAATAGCCAGTCCATCATTTTCTATGTTTATCCTCCTACTCCTAATTAAATGGCGCTGGAGAAAGTTGGATTTCAGCATTCCCCTCAACTTGAGAACTTCAAGACCTAACTTTTACCGGTGAGCAGCTGAGACATATTGGACAAATGTTACTTTGGGGGATTTCAACTCTTTGGCCACAAACAATCTGAAAAAATACCTGCCTTTTTTATTGTCAGCAGAATCAGGACCAGTCAATTCAGCAATATGAGAACTATTGTTCTCTGAGCCGTCATCAAGTATTACAGAAAGCTAATATTTAACCAAGATGGTATCATATATTGCTGGGTATCTCCACCCACAGTATGGAACTCTCCAATTAACCATTTTTGCCACAAGACCCTAATTATGGAGGTGTTTTACAGAAACCAGTAAAGCTTGGAAGTGTTTCAGGGCCTGAATAGCCATCTTGAAGCCACTTTCTAGGGTATTCATCAGACAATTAATGACAACTACAACCTCAGTGTGCATATATAGCAATGACTGGATAAATCTATTGATTAATCAAGCCAGAACGTGTTGACTTTAGGACACCAGGCCATAGATAACCGTAAGGGCATTAATGATTTAATTCAAGGCATGACTCAGCTTATGGAGAAAGTTAAACATACTTGAGTCACTTCAGGTAAAATTACTCAACAGGCTGAGGCGATTGTAAAACTTGATTAATACACTCAATGAAAAATGGGGATGGCTGCACAGCACTTAGGAAGTAACATCGTGATCACTATTTACCTCCATTAAGAGTTTTAACTGATCAAAGATCAACAAACAGCCATATAGCAGGATATCAAAGGATCAAGAGTATTATTCTGGGCTCCAAACAAGATAGCAAAAATCTCATCCAGATAAACAATGAGATATACCATCAAGTCCGGAATTTCATACTTTAGAGACTGCTTACAAAAATTAATGGTTGAATTAGACACTAGCATGAATGATGTATGAAGAGACCTTTCAGAGCTAAAACAATTCATTAGCAGTTCCTTAGGGATCAGGAGAATTAAAACATTTGAAAATAAAATGAAGGTGAATTGCAGGAGGTAGATGTTGGGGCCCATGTCAACGCCTACCCCTGCTTACCCAAAGTTATTTGGAGATGTATCCTTGGAAGAAGAGGCTATCCCAAAACAGATGCATCAGCCTTCCCTTTCAGTGTGTACCTTGTTATTTGCCTTGTATCCTTCTGTGGAGATGCCAGCTCCTGAACTAAGTCAACCCTGAGCTGGTAACCCAGGGGCTTGGGTTAGCACTGCTCCAGTAACGTCCAGATCAAGAAGTTTCTATTTAGGAATTCTAAAAATATAATCCAGTTAATATTACTAAGTTTGGCAACCATGGAAAAGCGCATTCAACTTAAAAAATGCGCAAAATAACCATGTATGGAGCAAATGATTTTTTCAAATCCTTTACCATTATTAACTGTTTAGATGATCTGAGTTGAGATCTGATCATGCCCTTCTTATCTGAGGAACATTAGACCTTCGCTGATGTGGATAGTGTGGCTTTTGTGATAGTTTGGATCTCCAAAGCACATTAACACTCTGAAGGCTGAATTAATGACCATCCAATTTAATAAGAACAAGACCATTATTTAAATTCGTTGACTTTACAATGAAGCACAGGTGCTACTGGGTGCTAAAGCCATGGTGGATCTTAATGTCAAGATTGCGCTTTAAAAATGCCACCAAGAATTATATGGTTTTGCACCGTTCTTTACTTCTGGAATTTTTAAAAGATCTAGATACTAATCTATGATCAAATTCATGAAGAGGTGTTAAGTTACAATTGAACCACCTAATGCGGAAGCCCAAACAAGATGTCCCATATGAGTTAATGAGTGTGCAGAGGGACCACAGAGAGTGACCTCCCCATTAAGGGATTTTAGAAATTACCGCAACTTAGACAAGATAACTTGATGGATCTGTGAATAAAAAGGACCTTATGAAGCCTCCTGTTCTAAGAGACGCCTTGGGATAAACCTTGTATCCTTTAAAGAAGATGAAGTCCATGGAAAAGTTCCTCAGCAGTAGAAGAGGAATGCTATACTGACATTATCATCCAGTCTTTTCAGAGAGTCATGAGGAATATGTGAGTCAGCCCCATATTTAAGAAACTGATAAAACAATCCTACAGTGATGGCCAAACTAGAAGTCAGCATGCCGCCTTGGAATGAGAGGGATAAGAAGTTGTCTCAAAACCTTAAGCCACCAAGATTGCTGAGCACAATCAATTTAAAGATACTAAATATTATTAACCATTACTCCTTAAAAAAGTTAAGGTTGCATCGCTAATCAAGACTTTAAGCTTACTTCCTTAATGTAGGAAACAGATCAAGACTATAATTTAGTGAGTTGAGATTCCTTTCATTCCTTCTATAAATGGTGATCACACTATTTTTCTGATTTTACTTAGATTAATATAAACGTAAACATAATCTGTTTGAGCCATTGTCAACAGTGGCACCTCTGTAAATGTAATTTCCTGTCAGTTGCAAATTGGTTGAGAATAGCTCATAATGTAGCCCATCATCAATGATATGGAGCAGCTGGGCCTTTGAGTACTACAAGTGAAGAGGCGTATAGAGCGTTACCAGTGAACTTTGTCTCTTAGCAAGTTAGTGTCTCTACTATAGTGCTTCCCTAAATAACTATAAATTTCTCCTTGGCACTAATTTACTTAAGTTCTATAATTATAATTTAAAACTATGAGGAGAATACTTTTATTATCTTAGGTTAAACATTGCACCTTAAATATTTGAGGGATAGATGAACTTACCTAACTTGCAGTAATAGTTTTGACAATGTGGCTTATAGTGATAATGTAATTCCTATCCATTACCAACAAATGTCCACAAAAGTTCTCCTCCTTTCGCAGCCATTCCTGATAATAATGGCATCTTTCTTAAAGCCTCTAGGCACTTTGTTATATACCCTGGAGAACAGCATGTGGCATTAACTGGAATGAATCTTTAGTTACCTAAAGATTGTTAGTAGAAATTTGCTCCCCTTGGCAACAATAAAGCACTAAACTTTTGCAGCTCTTATTATAATCTTGTACGGTCATGAGGAAATCTGTGTATTACTTGTTAACCTAAATACCCTTAAAATGTTCATCAAGAGAGGGCAGAAGATCGCGTCTGTACATCTTTTTCCACTAGAAGATATTCAAGAGGTACATGATTTTTAATTTCTGACAGAGATTGGATTACCTGAACTGCACCTACCAAATTACTCAGTAATTTCCCGTGGAAAAATCAAAAGACTAACTGAAGGACAGAAAAGCAAACAATAGCCTCATACAAAAGTATGCTCAGGTATTGCAACATACAACTACAACCTTGAAAGCGCTGTGGGGATCCAGCATCACGTTGATACTGGAAATTCAAGACCCATTCTATAGCGGTTAATATAGAGAAGCAAGGCCAGCGATAAGGAGGTGCATAAAGAATAGGAGAAGCCTACTTGTCAAGATATTGTTAAATCCTTACGCAGCCCACGGGCCAGTCCAGTACTTGAGTTAAAAAGAATGATGTCTATAATATAGTTTTTATTAATTATTAACTTTTGAATAATATTATTAAAATAATTCTTATTCTTTACCCTGAATAGAAGACGGCTTGGACCAATTAATAGGCGTGATAAATATTATTCCATTCTAGACCTTAAAAAAATACTAGAAGATTAACCTGCCACCTGAAAATCAGGAAAAATATGCAACTAATACATCTCAAGTGGGTTTTCAACCAAATCATATGTTACAAGGATTGTGTAATATGCCAGCCGCCTTCAAGTGGATGATGAAAATCATGAGAGATTTTAATTTGAGTTGTGGCTTGGTTTAACTTTACAGCATACATGTGTTATCAAATGTTCACCCAGAATTTAGAGCATCTGGAAGAGGTCTTTTGGAGGTTAGCCCAAGCTCTTTAAGAATCAACCTAGCAAGTGTCATTTTGTTAATCCCTAGTTGGAGTATCTGGGTCACATCATCAAAATTCAGATGATTTTTATCACAACCCCTAAACCTTGATTCTATTAATCACATGAAAAAACCTGAGTGTAAGTATATACATGTTTTCCTTGGAATGGTCAGGTATAACCATCAATTTTATAACAGGACTCACACAACTTGCTGTGCCCTTAAAACATTAATTTTCTGTTGGGAGCACATTCCAATGATCTCAAGGATGCAAAGACTCCTTCAACTGACTATGAAAATCTTTGACTGAAGCCCCCATTAAGAGGTATCCAAACTTTGATCAGCCTTTTATAGTGCAATCTGACGCGTCACTCATGGCTATAGGAGCTGTAAACTCTCAGATAAAAGATGACAAAGAAGAGGACCTTGTGGCTTTCTGCAGTCATGTATTGGACAAACATGAGCACAATTAAAAAGTAACTGAGCGAGCTTACTTAATCATCATATACACTTGCAAACAAATTCAAATATACATACATGGGACAGAGTTTAATACTTTCACTAACCATGTTTCCTTGTTATATTTACATAATCTTAAGGAAAGCAAATTCTGGTTAGCAAGATGGCCCCTGAAATTACAGGCCTACAACTATGAGATGGTATATCGCTCAAGACGTACCCATTTAAATGCCAATATGCTCTCACAGCAGCCTGTTGTAACAGTACTATCCCCTTTTGCAGACAATTATTCAAAAATAAAGAAATGGACTACTCCAATGATAAGGCATGCTATCTGTCGCACATTAAATTAACTGAGAGGTACTAATATTTGGTATGGGAAATTGTACAAGTTTTAAGGGAATGACAGAATACTATACCCTCACCTTAAGCTTATGCATAAAATCATGCAAGCTCATCACGCCATGGGCCAATGAGTTTGTCATAATTTCTACCCAAATTGGAGATTTGGATGAGGTAGATAACAGTAATCAAACCTAAGCTGTCAAAATAGTCAAAACCATTATTGGGGGTATCACTGACGAATTTTAAGCCTTCTTGATATTGGGGACAATCCCAAATGAATGCGGTCAAATATACTCGCCAAAAACCCCTAATATTAAAGCTTGAACCCAATCCATGTAGTGAGCTAATCCTATTCAACTGAGATGACTAGCCTTCTGCAAAATTCCCTATATGTAACAAATATAAATCTTAGCTTGGACCGCTTGGAGATAAACCAGATAACCTCCTTGATCTCCCTTATAATTTTGATTCTAAGCAAAAAACTACTCTCTCTTTTGTCATTTATAACTAAATTAGCCTACTCTATTTAATTAGGGAAAATAATAGTTAGGACCTTATGACTTTAAGGATGATAACCTAAAGAAAGTCTTTCCGGCCAAGGAAAGCAAACACATAAAATCCAACACCCAGGAACTTTGGTCTTCTGGCTTTAAAAATAAACGGGACTTATGGTCTAAACCCCTTAGTACTGGCAAAACTGGTGCTCCCTGCCAGGTTTACCCTGAGTTTAAGGTGCACTTATATTACTATGAACGATTTGGCGTCAGATCCCTCTTCATATTAGGAACGCCTTAAACTCTTATCCAAATTGCCTACTATAATGCATGTGATAAAGAAAAAAAATCTCGCCCTTGAGCAACACCAACTTGAGCTTCAAAATGTGACTAACAAGCTTAAAAGCGAATTTGGCAGTTAATCCCTCTTGTCACCACAAAATTGGCCCTTTGTGCCACCCATGATTGAATGGATAAAAGATTGAAAATATCAACGCCTTAAAGATAAAGTGGACGCCCTCCACCCTCACAAATCTCCCAGTGATATCAGTTCCTCTTATTAATGAAAATGTCACCCTGGTGTCAGTCCACGTCATTAAGCTTTTAAACCCCCAGTGGCACGTTCAAACTGTCATTCTAAGAAGTACATCCCAGGTAAAGGGGGCATCTTTCCTTTCTTATTTTGTTATGAAAGTGCTATGGAGGAAGTCACTGATAATCAACGTCTCAAACACCTAACCAACTATTTTAGTCGCATAGCTCAAGACTTTATGGTACCTCATCTTATGCTTTGACATATTTGGGATGACGCCAAGACTGCTTTGCTTCAGGAATTTGTGAGCGACTTAAGTATATCCAACCAAAAAGCAAACTTTTATGGGTATAATATTTAATTGGGGAGAAACCGCCACTGAGTTTTCTCACTTTTTTACCTTGAGGCTCTATGTTGGTTGCAGGAAAAAGCCTTACTTTAAATGACTCTATCACTGCTTCATTTTTGGAATTTAAAAAATGCCTAACATTCTACTTTATCTTAAAGCGGTGAAGTCTAACCAGACGTCCCTCCTCCATATCAAAAAAGCCATTTTGAGATTCTGGACAGTCTACTCAAACCTACTAGGACCACTCTTTTTAAAAATAATGACAAGCCTTAGCCCCAAGTGCTAGCGGTCAAACCCCCTGAGTCGCCTACCCCTGAATTATACTGCACTTTTTGTCAAATTAAACAACCATACTGTAGACACTTGTCGCATATTCCTATGTAGGTCGGTAAAAGATCAGTCATTATAGGGCAGGAGGCTCCCTATGCTGATGACACTCAAGTAACTCAAGACCCTTGTTCTAACACAAGTTCTATTCCCAGCACCTCAGGATTTTTGTGTTAGCTGCCTCGGCAGAAGTCAATGTATCTCTTTTTATTCAAGGAATAAAGATCTTTAGCTTTCTTATTTGTATATTAGGCTGTTAACCATCAAATCTTAGATTCAGTTGCTTTTTATGGAAAGCCAAGCGCTGGTAGATAAAACCTCTAAAAGCATTGAACAGCCTTGATTGGTGCTGAGGAAAAATCTCACACTTGCTTTGCTGCAAACCCCTAACAACAGTCTACTAACCATTACTTCCCAGTTTGGATCTTTGGTGGTTTGGGTAGAGGTAGTTGTTCACAAGGTCAAAGTTCTGGCGATAATTGATACTGGTTCACTGGTCAACGTTATATCTTCCTGACTTATCCAGAAGATCAAAATGGCCCCAGAATTGATTCATGAGGCTGAGTATTGACCAGCAGGTAGTCAGTCTACTGAGGAGATTGGGGCATATTCTTCCTTGCCCCTCCAATTTAAAACTTCTAATTACTGCCCCCACTATTATGTTAGAAAACAATAGCTACGAGTTGCTTATTGGGGTCCAAATGATGCAGGAGTTTGAAGTATTTCAATCATAAGGATAAATACCTCTTGCTATTAGGGTATCAGATCCCATTAATATTCAACTGCCAGTCAAAAGTAAAGGAGCCCCCCCAAAAAATGAACACGCCTCCTTGAATATCCGTCCTCCATATGTAAAGTTAATAATCAGATCTTAGGAAAAAAACTAAGGTAACCCCTGAGGCAGTTAATGCCAAAGATGGGATCCTTCTTTATACCCCCATCCAATTACAGATACTCTTTGGCTCCCAATTCATTGTGGATATGAAAATAAAGATCTTCACCCCCCTAAAAAGGGTTTGGAGCTAAGTGGACACCCAAACCTGCCTATCAAAGAAGCGTGACCTGTCCAGGGATTTTGGATCCTGGTTGTAACGGATCAGGTGCCACCTGATCCATACATTGCTTCAGATCAGTCAGTACTGGATCCAAATATGGAATTCATAGGAAGAAGCTTGAATAAGAGGGGATCAGAGCAAGGTAAATTTGACTGTCCAAAACTGAAATGCATCCAAGTTGATATGACGTCAGACTTATGAGCTGCGTGGACAATGATTCAGTGGGATATAAATCTTCACCCAAGATGTGTTGGCTGGTTCAGGAGAGCTTGGCGTAGGAGAAATCTTATTTTATATTAGCAAAGTACTATTTATGTGTGGGGATAGGCTGGCCTGAATGGCCAGTTGAGTCTTCTACGGAATCCCCAAAAATCAAATAAAGATTTGCTTACATAAGAAAAGAATATTTTATTATAAATGGAACAATCAGATCTAAGACATGAGCTCCACTAGTGAGCTCAGCGTGGCATTGGCGTGGATCTCAGTATTCTCCTACAGCATGTGGACAGTGATCTGAGGGTGCATGGCAATAATGAAACTCAGCGGATGGGTTTGGGATTGGCTCTGGTAGGCTGGTCCCTAGTAGAGTCAGCTATGAGGCTCTTACTTACCAATTTCCTCATGGAATATTAGTGCGAGCCCATTTGTTACATTATGCTCAACCCAATTTTTCTTGGTTTTGCTGTGAGTGGAAGGAGGTGGATGTTCTGGAAGGGGAGGAATGTATGGACGTGAGTTGAAGGAGGTGGAGGTTCTTAAATGGGAGAAATGGTGCTACTGTGGTTTGAAAGAGGTGTTGCAAGTTCAGTGTCAGGTGTGGTTGGCTCAAGTGTCCGGAGGAGTTGTGAATGAAATCTACCAGGAGGCGGATGAAATGGCGCATGCCATGGTGGATATTGAGAAAATCAATGGATAAGTATCGTGTGGGCAGTGGCCCATCAGAAGCAACATGGGGATACATGAAGGGCGTCTGAAGGAGCTGAGGATGAGGTGTACGGGGGGATGGACAAAATGGCGTTTGCCATGGTGGATATCAAGGAAAATCTATGGGGAAGCGTGGAGCAGGTGGTGACCCAGCAGAAGCAACAGGCAGATCCACGAAGAGCGTCCAGAGGAGCCATGGATGAAGTGTGCCAGGGAGCAGACGAGATGGCGCATGCCCTGGCAGATACTGAGGAAGAGCTATAGGGAAGTTTGGAGTTGGCGGTGGCCCACCAGAAGCAAAAGGCGGATCCACAAAGAGCGTCCAGAGGAGCTGTAGTTGAAGTGTGTCAGAGGGCGGACAAGATGGTGCATGCCCTGACGGATACCAAGGAAGAGCTAAATGGAAGTTTGGAGTGGGCAGTGGCCCACCAGAAGCAACAGGTGGATCCACAAAAAGCATCCAAAGGAGCCATTGATGGAGTGTACTGGGGGCGGACAAGATGGCGCATGCCCTAGTGGATACTGAGGGAAAGTTATGGGGAAGTTTGAAGCGGGCGGTGGCCCACCAGAAGTGACAGGCTGATCAACAGAGAGCACTGGATCTGGAGTTTGGGAGATGGTGTAACGCACTGGCTCCTTCCAATGAGCCACGAATGAGTTGGGCAACAGGATCCATGTTAAAGACCATAGGGCTGACAGGACTCCTGATACTACTCTCCTGGTGCGCGCGCTACAAGATTGGACAAGCACCCCATGGAAGACAGTTGCAAGTATGCTTAACCCCAGCAACATGCCTTGACTCCAAGACAAGGTATAGAGGAGGCAATAGCCCTCCCAAGCTCACACTCTTTTTTTAGTACTAGATGGTCCCAACCCAAGGGGGATTCATCGATGTCCCAAGCTCACTCTCAAAGTCCAATTCTTGTTGATTTAAGCCAAACATGGCTGCAGTTAGGCATTATTTTTTAAAATAAACTCCAAATCTTAAATATGTGAATCTTAGGTTCTTTTATTTAATATTTAGCCAATTTGATAGAAAACAGAACTGAGGAGCCTCCAGCTCCCAGTTCCTTCCCTATATACACATGTTAAAAGCTAAAATAAAATATAATATAAGCTTATGGTGCCAGCTTGAATGATGTTTGGTGTAAACTTTACAGCAGGATCGCGGAATCTTTACTCAATGGTTTCATGCCAGTTCTGATCCTCAACGGTTCTGCACCAGTTCCATTTCAAATCCCAATCAAACTGCGAAACTCCCAAGCACCCATTTCATTCCATTCTCAATTCGAATCCAAGTCAAATCTTGAAACTACCCATTTTACTCGTTTTCCGTTTTATTCCAACTTGGACGCCCATCTTGCTCCTTGGCCTACTCCAAGCTCCGGCCCCTTAGGCGTCCTTGCCAGAACCAACGCCCCCTCCTCCTCCATACATACAGACACAGCCTGCCCTGTCTTACCAAAGATCAGGGCAATGTGATGCTGAGGATAGACCTCAACTGTCACATCACCCCCCTAGACAGGAAGAACTCTTGGATTTTCTCAGGACATCGGGCACAATCCCTAGCTGACTGCCATGTGGACTCCTCAATAGGATGACCCACCCAACGTACCAAGAATGAACGACGTCCTTGCACCACTTTGGTGTTGAGAATCTCCTCAACTTCATACTCTTCGGCTCCTCCTCCAGCTGGAAATAAAGGAGAAACCCTTTCAGGTGGCTGGCCAAAGAATGGCTTGAGCTGCGATACATGCAACACCGGATGGGCTCTTGACCCTTCTGGGAGCTTCAGCTCAAATGCCACCTCGTTCACCGCCCTCACTACCTGATATGGGCCCAACGCCACCGGCCCCAATTTCCAGCTCCTTACAGGCAAGGCATAGTTCTGAGCATTCACCAAGACCCAATCACCTCTCTTGAAAGCTCTACCTTCAGATCTATGCCAGTCCGCCTTCCTCTTCTGAGCTGCGACCGCCACCACCAAATTCTTCTTCAGGAGCTCCAGGGTGTCCTGGGTATCTCGTGACAGCTCATCTGCCGCTGGATTCCGACCTTGCTCCCTGGGCCCCATACCCTCTGGGTGTTGGCCGTGATTTGCAAAAAAATGGGGTCATACCCGTGGATGAATGGTTATGATTGTTATAAGCAAATTGAGCCATCTTCACCCAATATACCCAGTCATCCTGCCGCCCTGAGACATAGCACCTCAAATATTGCTCCAATATCTGATTTACTCTCTCAGTTTGGCCGTCTGACTGAGGATGGTATGCTGACGAATGGCAAGCCTTGATCTTTAGATTCCCCAACATGTGGAGCCAAAATTTAGATGTAAATTGCGGACCACAATCCGACAAAATCTCTTCAGGCACCCCATGTCTGGAGAAAACCTCATTTACAAAAATCTGTCCTGCCACCTTTGCAGAAATGGTTGACCAACAAGGGAAAAACTCTGCATATTTAGTCAGGAGATCCACCACCACCATCAAGGCATCCATCCCCTGTGACTTGGGCAGTCCTGTGATGAAGTCCACACTCATTGAGGACCATGGCCTAGAAGGAATTTGAAGCGGCTTCAATTTCCCCCCTGGTGCCACCCGGTGGGCCTTTGCCCTGGCACAAACCACACAACGTGAAACATACTTCTGCACCGCCACACCCACACCTCTCCACAAATAGTGACGGCGAACAAGATCTAACGTCTTCTTTTGACTGGGATGACCTGCCAGAGGATGGTCGTGATTAGCTACCCATTACCTCTTGTTGCAGACTCTTCACAGGGACCCAAATCCTTCCCCCAGTGGTGTATGATACCACCCTGAACCGAGAATCCCGCATACCCCCTGCTTGCCTCACCTTTCCCTGTCTCTTCTCTTATCCGTTGGCCCAGCTCACATCTTTGCTGTGCAGTCCGGATTCTTCCTACCATTCCTCTCTCTCCAGCCCTAGATCGTTGCAAACAGGTTCTGTGGCAACATCGTGGCTGTATTGAACTTCCTCAACTCCTCATCAGAAAACACCAGTCCAGAATCACAGCTCAATAAATCTGGCAAGATATTTTGTTTTTCCCGGCTTGTATTCAATCCGCAGGTCATATTGAATCAACTCCAAGTGCCACCGGGCCTGCCTCTGGTTCATCAGGTGTGGGGACTTATAGTATTCTAAGGCTCGATGGTCCGTTCAGATGACAACTGGGTGCCTGGCATACAATAGGTGGTGTTGCCACTCCTTAAAGCTGCAACTATTGCCAAAATTTCCTTATCATAAACTGGATAGTTGGTTTCAGCTGGTGCCATTTTCCGACTGAAATAACAGACAGGATGTTCAACCCCATCCTTACCCTCCTGCAACAACATGGCTCCAAGTGCAAAATTTGACGCGTCAGTCTCTACCACGAATGGTTTGTTTGAGTCAGGGTGTGCCAGAACTGGGGCTGTCAGCAGACTCGTCTTCACTTGCTGAAATGCCCTCTCCTCAGCCTCCCCCCAAATGAATGGCACGTTTCCCGTCAGTCTTGTCAACGGCACAGCCCATTGGGCCAGATCCTAGAAAGCCTCCGCACATAATTTACCACCCCCAAAAAGCTTCGAACTTCAGTCCTATTCCCAGGAGCCTTCCATTCCCGCACCGCCCGCAACTTATCAGGACAGATCGCTATCCCTTCTTGGAGGACCACATTCCCTAGGAAGGACACCGATTCCTTATTGAACTCGCACTTGGACGGCTTCAACTTCAAGCCCGCGTTCTTAACCACCTCCAACACACTTCTCACATCCCTCACATGGTCCTGTGCCGATCTGGAAAACACCAGGATGTCATCCATATAAGCAACACAACACCTACCCACTAAGTCCCCCTATACATGATCAATCATGCGCTGGAAAACTGCAGGGGCATTGCATAGCCCAAATGGCATAACCCTGTACTCGAAGTTTCCCAGATGACATTTGAATGCCGTATACCGCTGGTGCTCAGGGCGAACAGGAATTTGATTGAAAGCGTCCACCAAATCAATTTGGTGAGCACCCCACACCCGTAGATCATGGGCAGAATGTTCTCCATGAGTGGCATTGGATAGGGGTCAGGTTCCGTCACCTCATTAAGGCGTCTGAAATCAACACAAGGAAGTAACTCCCCCCTGACTTGGGAACCAACAGGACTGGCGAAACCACCGGTGACTTGGAAGGCATAATCAAACCCATATCCAGCATCTTATGGACATAATCCTCCAATGCCTCTCGGGACCGTGGATTCAACGGATAGACTGGACAGCCCTTTGGTAACTCAGAGCCTTCCTTGAACTGGAATCCAAATGCAAAATCCCCTGTAGGCGAAAAAGGCGCATCACCTTTAGGCTCAAACACCTCCGCAAAATCCTGATACTCCCTCAGCAATCCTTCCACTGGCACACTTGAGGTGATTCCACCCATGTGCTTCACCAACGAACCTTGGGACTGAAACGTCCATTCACACGTCCCCTGACCTCTAGGCGACAACAGAACCCTCTCTCTCTTCATATCAAACTGTGGGCAGAAATGGTGCCACCATCTCATCCCCAGCACCACTGAATGTGGCAGGTGAGCTACGGCATGAAACTCCTCCCTGAATACCTCCGGGCCTTGCCTCAACAGGACCTTGGCCTGCACTCGCCATACCGCCGTTTTTTGGAGGCGTCTGCCAACATCACCCATCCATCCTTCTGTAATGACAATCCATGGATTCTTGCCCACTTCTCCTCAACATAATTTTCCTCAGCTCCGGTGTCAATCAAAGCTAGAACTTCACTGCAATCCCTTCCTTCATCCCCCACAAGCACATTGATGGGCAAAATCAGATAAGGATAAGATGAAGTAAGCGGTTTATTTTGAGGCACCAGATTCCCCAGCTTCTTGCGAAAATTATAAGGAACCTTCTTATTCTGAGCCTCAGGATCCTGAGCGGTAATCTCGATGGGAATCCCTGTCTCCCGCACCTCAACCATACCCTCAGGATTTCCTTGACTCTTCTTTCCTTCCTCCACATAGCTAAACCCCCTTAGAACCATGTATGGGCTCTGAACCTGCCCTTCTTCCACCACTCTGTCCTCGAAATCCCCTGGGGTCGCATACAAATTCCTGACGGGCCCATACCAAACTCAACTGTTGCTCTACCTGCAAGGCTAAACCCACCTCTTCCTATAACGTCGCTGCAAGTTTCACCGCCGCCATTGCAATAATAAATCAGCTTGCAAGTTTTGGCAAAACATGCACGGAAGCTGAGACTCAGGTGCCTTTGCTGCTCTTGCCGATGCGCGGACAATCTGACCATACTCCTCCACTCACTTCTTCCCTTGACCACACTGCAGTAACGCCGCCCAGGCCGAATCCTGCGCCTCATCTGGACATGCTGCACAGTCAATCCAATCCAGACATTCCTCCACTGATATGGGTAACCCTGACTGCTCTTCTAAAAGTTCTCGCACCCAGTTTGACTGCTTTACTGGAAGTGCCAACAGAACCTGACTTAACTGCAAGGCAAACGAATCCTCTCCACCCGCTGCCTTTGTCAAACGTCCCTGAAACTGAACCTGGCCAAACGTCTGGTGGATCAATTCCAAGTCTTCCGATTTTAAAACTGTGGGAATTCTTCCTTTGTCCTTCCCAGGCCCTACCACTTTCCCACCATCCCAGGACACACACTCTAAAACCCGGTATAATTTATGAAGCAAAAAGGCGGTATAGAATATCACCATCAAGAGTGTTGCAGTATGGTTATACCACTTTGGAAACACAACTTCTTCTGGCACCTCTTTTGCTTGCCACCACAGCGACAGGAAAGTAGATGAGTTCTTTTTTTAACGCACTGGCTCCTTCCAATGAGCCACGAATGAGTTGGGCAACAGGATCCATGTTAAAGACCATAGGGCTGACAGGACTCCTGATACTACTCTCCTGGTGCGCGCGCTACAAGATTGGACAAGCACCCCCTGGAAGACAGTTGCAAGTATACTTAACCCCAGCAACATGCCTTGACTCCAAGACAAGGTATAGAGGGAGGCAATAGCCCTCCCAAGCTCACTCTCTTTTTTTAGTACTAGATGGTCCCAACCCAAGGGGGGGGGATTCATCGATGTCCCAAGCTCACTCTCAAAGTCCAATTCTTGTTGATTTAAGCCAAACATGGCTGCAGTTAGGCATTATTTTTTAAAATAAACTCAAATCTTAAATATATGAATTTTAGGTTCTTTTATTTAATATTTAGCCAATTTGATAGAAAAACAGAACTGAGGAGCCTCCAGCTCCCAGTTCCTTCCCTATATACACATGTTAAAAGCTAAAATAAAATATAATATAAGCTTATGGTGCCAGCTTGAATGATGTTTGGTGTAAACTTTACAGCAGGATCGCGGAATCTTTACTCAATGGTTTCATGCCAGTTCCGATCCTCAACGGTTCTGCACCAGTTCCATTTCAAATCCCAATTGAACTGCGAAACTCTCAAGCACCCATTTCATTCCATTCTCGATATGAATCCAAATAAAATCTCAAAACTACCCATTTTACTCGTTTTCCGTTTTATTCCAACTTGGACGCCCATTGCTCCTTGGCCTACTCCAAGCTCCGGCCCCTTAGGCGTCCTTGCCAGAACTAACGCCCCCTCCTCCTCCATACATACAGACACAGCCTGCCCTGTCCTACCAAAGATCAGGGCAATGTGATGCTGAGGATAGACCTCAACCATCACAGATGGGTGAAGGGCTGGCCGCATGTGCAAGTAAAGTGGAAAGGTGATCTGGAGGAGGAGGCGGCATGGCAAGCAGGAGAAGATGGTGCACAGTGCCTGGGAATAGTCCAGAGATGCTGGGTTTCACAGGGGGGTAATGTAATGGATCAGGTGGCACCTGATCTGTACATTGCTTCAGATCAGTCAGTACTGAAAGTATATATGGAATTCATAGGAAGAATCCTGTCAGATTCTGGTGGTTGACTCAAAAGTAAACCTTCAACAACCATCAGATTGGGCCAATTATCCTTTCAACGCTTGAACTAATGCCTATTGCAATTATATAACTCAGGCTGATTATCACAATGACAATTTGATCAAGTATTTTATCAGGCGCTTGGCCCAAATATGCTTTATATTATGGCCAATTTTGATGCATCAAATCTAGGCAATTGGTCCCAATTAACAAAACACAAACCATTCAATTGTATACAAAATAATTTGGAGATGACTCAAAGTTACGTTTAAAAGTCCCATGGACAATTAAACAAACAAACAACATTATCAATTTTCTGCCTAAGGGCGAAATTTGTATGTTGTTATGCGTAATTGGCACAATAGCACTTATGTGGACCTCCCAAAGGGGTTACTTAAAGTTACCAAGGAAGAGGCCTGCTAATGTCTTAATTAAGGGTGCGTCATTTTCTTCAATTGAGGCCAAAATTTCACAGAAGGTGTGTCTCGTCAGCAGTATGACAAAACTGAAATCCTGAAGATCTTAGGACAACTTTGCATGCTTTTATCGCAATTTTTGTACCTGAAATCCTCCCAATTTTGGGAGTATTTTGCCACCAATAAATCTAAGAAAATGTTTCAATCATAGTCCGAACTGATTGGCAAAATAGCTGTTGAAATTTTGTGCTGGATGTGGCCAGGAGATGCCCTAGAGGTATAAATACTGGCGCCTGGCCTAATGACCATTATCTAATAAATAGCTTGTAATTAAAGTCTAATTTTATTTTATCCTTTTCCTGGTTTTTTATCCCAAATCCCAACTTCTGGAGAAGAGTTGACAAACTGGTAGTACCAAATCCTCAGTTTGTATTTAATCCTGCCTTGGACAAAGTTCCCGATTACAAAGGAAAAATTATGCCAGAAATTGGCCAGAAGAGTCGAGGCAAATTTAATAAGCCTAGTAATTTAATAGATGGTTTGAATCCCATAGGCACTATTGAGGATCAATTATCAGAACTTTGGGCTGGATAGATGTGCAGGATATTAATTTCCAAGTGAGTGATCCTTGGATTTTGACAACTGGAACTCACTCAAAACTGGTACATTCTCTGAAATGGACTCCCACAACCAATTCCTGGAAGAATCGGCCAGACATGTAAGTGACAATGAGATGGAAACCAGCAATAAGGAAATCTCATATTATTTTAATACCAGCCGCCATGGCTCAGAAGCGGGTACCTCCTACTCCCTGGATCTTATTACAGTGGGGGAGCTCATGCAGATGCAACCAGCCCAATTGATCTTACATCTGCAAGCGTAAAACCTATGCTGGATACCCTATATCAGGGTTTTAGGATTGGTACTTCACAAATTTGATCCTTCCTTCAGCCTGTTCTACTATCTTAAGGATCAGGCACTCAAGATGGAGATATATATGAAGTATTGTGACGCTACCATGGCATCCCTTGCCAAACGTCTCATTGTCAGTCAAGCAACTAATGAATTCCTGGTTAACTTTGTTCAACCCTCAATTAAGCATACCCAGCAAATAATTGCTAAACAAAATATGGAAATCACAGAAATCTACCATTTGCAAGAGAGGAACAATCTTCCCAAAATGCCCTACTGGACAAGCTAAATTCCAGTTTTGCTGAAGTCAAAAAGGCAATTGTTGACAATATGGGACTTGCCAATGAAGCTCATGGGAGACAAACACTCTCGAGGAGCTTCTAATTGAAGGAGTCCCAAAAATAGCTGAAGAAGTTCTGGCCCACCATGGGTTATCACAATAATGGGTACAAACTATGAATAACTGCTGTCAAAAGCTGGAAAGCCATTCAGATTACTATTGTCTCAATCAGAACGACTTACCATACATGCCACTATGGGCCAAAGAAATCACCTAGAACTATATGTAAAAGTTGATGAATTTGAAGAGTATGTTTGTGCCAAACTGGAAACTATCAATAAAAACTTTGAGGACCTTGCAGCAAAGTCAGCCTTCCTGAATAGGGATGAAGAAGATGCTCAGATCAAAGAGGAATTTTCAAACTTTGGACTGTGGTGTCGAGATTGCAGGCTAGAAATACTAAAATTACTCAGGAAAATTGGGACCTCAGAATGCAGCTATCAACTGCAAATTCCCGAGGAGACAGTATGGACAAAGCTATAAAAAGCTTATAACCAATCTAGCTTCATTCAAAGAGGAATATGACAACCTTAAAAAAGAATTTGAATCCCTCAAACAGAAAGGCTGCCAATGCTCGCCCAACTTTGACAAAAAAGAAATAGGAAAAAGCTCCGCTTATCTGGCCAAAAAACAGCCTGGGAAAGTAATTAAGGGCCAAATTCAGGCGTCAGAATTCAGTAGTTCAGAGTAATATCATGAAATCAAATCATAAGATGTTGACACCAATACAGAAACTGATATTTAGAAAATACTTTCTATGCCTAGAGTCCTAGCATCAATCCTGACTCTGAATACTTCTCAATGGGAAAGAGGACCAATTATGGGCGATGATACACCAAGACGCTCAAGAAGAAGTACAGCCTCTATTCCTGAAATAGGGCGAGATGACTTCAAGCCACTAAATTTAACAAAGTTTGATAAGGATGGAAACGTTCACTCCTTCCTCAAATTATTTGAAAAAGCAATGAGAGGAGCATCAGACCATGCAAAAGGTTTGGCACTGATAAACTCACTTGATTCCCATAGCTGTGACCTTGACATGCCCTATTTGGGTGACGATTGGTCATACATGGATGCCAAAAAGCTATAACAAAACAGTTTAGAGGGCCTGAGAAACTAGAAACCTGAAAAAGAGAGTTTCCTAATATTAAATTCAAACAGAATGAGACTATTAAAAACTTTGTGGATAGGTTCTTCCATGAGGCACAAGTTATGCGTGGGTGCAATGCAATAGATAATTTTGACGCCAAGATTGCATTGGAGCATGCGATTATGCCCTTCTGTGAACTGCACAATGTCATGTTTCTGCATTCAATGGAAGCTTGGAAACCCAAGAGCTCACCAATTACTTGAGAAGCTGTTCCCATAATTTCAACATACCTAATCGGGCAAAAGATCAGCAGAAATCTCAATTTTCTGGCCCAAAAAATAACACGATGTCTGACAAGGGGAAAAATTTCCAAATATGAACCAAAAATTTGAGCAAAAACAGCAAACAGGGCCGATTACATGCTACAAATGTGGTCAAATAGGGCACTTTGGTAAACAATGCTAAAGACGGTCCAACAAAAAGACTGGGGTCAAATTTGCTCTGGAAATTAACAGTGACAGTGAGGCGGGAAAAGAGCAGGTGGAGTAGAGGCGGAATGCTCTCACTCCACCGATTTTCAAACCGTTCCACCTGATCCTGATGAGCTCTTTAGAGCCAAAGATGTTACTAATGATAACCTCCATCATATCGTGGCTAATGATGTCATGATGGTCACTACTTGAGCCACATCAAAAGCAACTAAACCCTTAAAAATTACCAAGGAAGCCTGAACTGAAGTATCAAAACCCTACGCAAAGCATATTATGGACCAGGGTTTTGACCTCCACCCAGATGTTCGACTGAACTGCCTAAACTTAGCAACGTTCAAGTAGCAATTTCCATGAAGACCTTAGCAGATAACTTCCAAGATATTTGCTCAAGTCTGAAATCACACCTGGAATTGGGCAGCAGCCAAAGCATTCACACAATAAACACTTGAAAACAACTCTGGATGTACTTATGTGGACATAGCGGTAAACAATGTGCGAGTTCAGGAATTGTTGATAGTGGTTCTCCTATCAATATAGTCAGTACAAAATTGGTTAGAAAACTGAAAATTGCACCCGATGTTGCTCAATGCCAGGAATATGGAACCGCTGGAGTGCATACCGCCAAATCGCTGGGTGCCTAAAGTACCTTATCACTCCAATCTGGATCCATTGTAGTAACAGCACCTGCTATAGTATTGCTGAATACAAACTATGATATCCTAATTGGTACTTATTTCCTAAGGAATATATGGAGTCATTACCAATCATAAGGAAAATACTCTCACCATTATTGGCCAGACCATTCCATTATACTATAACCATGATAAGGCAGTTGCAAAAAAGAAAACCAGCCTATTCATAAATATGGATTATAAAAGTGGAGTCATCCTGATTGAGTATTCCAAAACTTAGTCAAAGATAAAACCACTTCCCATTCATATTAATGAGTCAGATGGCATTCCACTTTGATCGAATTAGACCATCACTATACCATCCGGAGAACAAGTAATTGTCCCAATGGGACTAACAATCAATATCCTGGAAGGATTTTATGGTGAAATATATCAACCATGGTCTAAATCCTGTTGCAAACCAAACATTGCCTCTGGTATTATCCTTCCATGCCACAAAGAAATACATATCTTGTGTGCAAACCTGCAAAATTTGCCCATTTACATCAGGTGACATCAAATAATCACTTTTCTGCATCTGTTCCCTACCACAAAAATTCACTCATTTAATGAGTTTGGAACTTTTTTTAAATTAGGGCTTCCCAATAAGGACCTACTCAGCATAAATAATGTTGTCCCTATGGCTGATTTAAGCAACCTGACCAACTATGAGAAAGGCCAAGCTTAGGAGTTATTCTCTAAATATTGAGAAATATCCACACAAGATGATTTTGACCTGGGATGTGCTAGTGGCATCACCCACAAAATCGATACTGGAGATCATAAACCTATTTTATTATGCCCAATTAGATGCTCAAAATCATTAGAAGAAGCAGTATCCAAGGAGATTAAGGAACTCCCCAATCACAGCATACTAGCCCTTTCAAAAAGTCCATGGGAAGCACAAGTTTTAATAGGGAAAAGGCCCAACATCAAAAGGACTTAAAGAATTGCTACCCTCTGGCCAAATTTGAAGTTAACAACAAAGTTCTATTCTGCAACACCAATGGATTGGGCTGAATGCAAAAGTTAGATCGCATCTGGGACAGGCCATACAAAGTGATTGAGAAAACATCTAAGTTCATATACACCATCTAGGATATTAGGACTGGCCATATATACAACTGAGTCCATGCAAAACTCCTAAGAAGATTAAACAAGTGGGCCAATTAAGAAAAGAAAGAGTTAAAAAAACATAAAACCATAAAAACACAAAAACTCAAAAACAAAACCAAAAACTCAAAAAACAAAAAATACTTTCATACTAATTAATTTTTAGTTTGCACTTGAGGTTGGGGAGGGGATCCAACTTCAGACTCAATGGGCATTCAGCCCATCATTCTTCAGACCTATTGGCCAGTTTGGCTGAAGTTACCAAATAAAAGAACCAACTCTATTCTTGTCAGGCGTTTGGACCAATAGAAAAACCAACTTAGGCTAATTGGGAATCCTAGGGCTTATGTTCGAGTCAATAGGGGGAAATGTCAGATTCTGGTGGTTGACTCAAAAATAAACCTTTGACAACCATCAGATTGGGCCAATTATCCTTTCAACGCTTGAACTAATGCCTATTGCAATTATATAACTCAGGCTGATTATCACAATTACAATTTGATCAAGTATTTTATCAGGCGCTTGGCCCAAATATGCTCACATATTATGGCCAATTTTGATGCATCAAATCTAGGCAATTGGTCCCAATTAACAAAACACAAACCATTCAATTGTATACAAAATAATTTGGAGATGACCCAAAGTTACGTTTAAAAGTCACATGGACAATTAAACAAACAAACAAACAACATTATCAATTTTCTGCCTGAGGGCGAAATTTGTATGTTGTTATGCGTAATTGGCGCAATAGCACTTATGTGGACCTCCCAAAGGGGGTTACTTAAAGTTACCAAGGAAGAGGCCTGCTAATGTCTTAATTAAGGGTGCGTCATTTTCTTCAATTGAGGCCAAAATTTCGCAGAAGGTGTGTCTCGTCAGCAGTATGACAAAACTGAAATCCTGAAGATCTTAGGACAACTTTGCATGCTTTTATCGCAATTTTTGTACCTGAAATCCTCCCAATTTTAGGAGTATTTTGCCACCAATAAATCTAAGAAAATGTTTCAATCATAGTCCGAACTGAGTGGCAAAATAGCTGTTGAAATTTTGTGCTGGATGTGGCCAGGAGATGCCCTAGAGGTATAAATACTGGCGCCTGGCCTAATGACCATTATCTAATAAATAGCTTGTAATTAAAGTCTAATTTTATTTTATCCTTTTCCTGGTTTTTTATCCCAAATCCCAACTTCTGGAGAAGAGTTGACAAACTGGTAGTACCAAATCCCCAGTTTGTATTTAATCCTGCCTTGGACAAAGTTCCCGATTACAAAGGAAAAATTATGCCAGAAATTGGCCAGAAGAGTCGAGGCAAATTTAATAAGCCTAGTGAGTTAATAGATGGTTTGAATCCCATAGGCACTATTGAGGATCAATTATCAGAACTTCGGGTTGAATAGATGTGCAGGATACCAATTTCTAAGCGAGTGATCCTCAAAATTTGACAAAGCCCAAATGAGAGTGGATCAGAGAAAGGTAAATATGACTGTCCAAAACTGAAATGCATCCAAGTTGATATGACGTCAGACTTATAAGCTGTGTGGATGATGATTTGTTGGGATTTTTAATTTTCATTTGAGATCTGTTGGCTGGTTCAGGAGAGCTTGGCGTATGAGAAAGCTTATTTAATATTAGCAAAGTACTATTTATGTGGGGATAGGCTGGCCTGAATGGCCAGTTGAGTCTTCTATGGAATCCCCAAAAATCAAATAAAAATTTGCTTACATGATAAAAGAATATTTTATTTAAATAGAGCAATCAGATCAAAGACATGAGCTCCACTAGTGAGCTCAGCGTGGCGTTGGCGTGGATCTTGGTATTCGCCTACAGCGCGTGGACAGTGATATTAGGGTGTGTGGTAATGACAAAACTCGGCGGATGGGTTTGGGGATTGGCTCTGGCAGGCTGGTCCCTAGTAGAGTCAGCTATGAGGCTCTTACTTCCCAATTTTCTTATGGAATATTGGTGTGAACCCGTTTGTTACACTGCTTAGAGAATTTATATATCTCTTATTGGGGAATCTAGCATATCAAACCCTCCAAGTCACTCAGTATGCTCCTATTGCTTATGTAAAACTATGTCACATTGAGAATATTACCAATGTGAGTTGTTTTGGATCGTTATAAGATTTAGATTTGATCCCTACCTACCATAGCTCTGGTTGAAAGTAATATTGGAGACAAAATCATCCCAAATGAACGCCAGAATGTTGAAGACCTCCTTGAGGAGTATAATGATATTTTTTCTTTGGGACCAAGTGGCTATGAAAATGTCCAGGGTAATTCATCATTTAGAAATTGAGGCTCACCCTTTATTCTAATACCAGGTGTACTTAAAAGAAAAGTTGAGGAAGCTCAAGAGGCCTTTGTGTTATAGCGACTGTTGGAAGCTAGGTTACTTGTGCCTATTAAAAGCCCATGGGCTTCCACACTCTTATTAATTTGGAAGAAGAATGGTGGTCACCGTGCTATCATGGATTATTGCCATCCCAACTCTATCATATGGAAAGATAGCTATCCATTGCCGCATATAGATGATTCCTCACGCTTGATGTCAGGGTCCCATTATTTCTTGGCTATGGATCTCACCATTGGGTTATGGCAAGTAGATTTGCTCTCAGAAGATCGTAAAAAATGCGCTCTCATCACAAGCGAAGGATTATTTGAGCCCAATTGAATTCCGCAGGGGTTGTTTAATGCCCCTTCTGCCTTCCACCGCTCCATGGACGGACTTTTAGGTGATTTAAAACGTCATTGTGTGTTAGTTTATCTTGAAAATAATACCATCTTTTTAAGAACCTTTACTCTACACTAGATCACCTCCAGCAATTCTTTCATAGGTTACAGCAATCGTTGTTAAAACTAAAGCCATCAAATGCTCTTTCTTTCAGAGCGAGATAAATTTTTGGGCCACAAGGTCAGCAAAGCCGAAATACCTTTATTGGACGACAAGTTCTTGGCCATTGCCAAGATGACCCCTATAAATTTCTATGAAATTAAAAGTTTTCTAAGGGGTGGGATATTATTGCTAGTTTATACCCCACTTTGCAGTCCCTTTGAGACTCAGGTGTATCTACTGAAGAAAGTGATACCCTTCCAGTGAAAAGAAGAGCAACAGAAGGCCTTTGATCTGCTTCACATCTCTCTCTCCCACTCGCCAGTACTTATTCACCCAAATTTTGATAAGCCCTTTATCCTCTTTACTGATGCTAGCAGTATCACCATTGGAGCTATACTATCCCAACATGATAAAAACTTTGTAACCATCCTATCGCCTACTATAGCAAGGCCTTATCCAAAGCTGGACGCAACTATAGCGTTATGGAATGCAAATGCTTGGTGGTCCTAATGGCTATTAAGAATTTCTGACCCTATTTATATGAGAAGCATTTCACCATCATTACTGATCATGCTTCTTTATGTAGGCTACAACAAAATTAAGGACCCTAATGGGATTATCCTGATGGGCGTTAAAACTTCAAAATTATGACCTTTCCATTATACATTGGCCAGAGCCTATCCTCCAAAATGCAGATTGCTTAACTTGGCTTTCCATATTAACTTTTACTGACCATGAAGAAGACAATTCTACAACCTCATAACCCATTTGCATTTATGGAAGGACGAATCTTAACTTCTCAAAAAATTAGGAAAGAAATTTACAAATCTAAAAAGTCAAGAACGGCCAATTGTGCAAACTTGTGGCTAATAAGTGAGTTCCCTATGTATGACCTTCAGCTCAAACCAATGTCTTAGTGGAGGAACAACAGTAAGTCAGCCATGAGGAATTTAGAAAACCTACAAATGGCTTAAAACTTAATTTTATTGGGTAGGTATGCTTGTTTAAAACCAGGATGTATTAAAGTCCTGCCTGGTATGTAAAAGCCAAGCTGGACCTAATACCCAATCACAACATCCAGTGGTCCCTCCCTGTAAACCATTCCAAACTATTAGCATTGATGATGTGGGACCTCACCCTTAAGCCTATAATGGTCATTGGTTTCTCCTAATAGCTGTGGACCATCTAACTAAGTTGATCAAAGCCATATCTTTACCCTCAGCTTTGGTAAAGGCTACCACCTTGTTTTTATATACTTAGATTGTCACCCAACATTGGTGCCCTAACATCCTTCTTTCTGATAAAAGGAAGAATTTCAACTTGCTGGTGAAAGATTTAACCAAACTGATGGGAGCCACACAGGTTTTATCCACTTTCTACCATCCTGCAACCAATGTAATGGTAGCGGGAAAATGGTACTCTAACAGAGTTCCTCCAGAAAATGGCTATAACTGATCTCCTTCACTGACACCAATATTTTCCTAGTACAATCATGGCTTATAGGATCAGCTATCATTGTATAACTGAGATGTCACCATTCCAAGCGTTGTATGACAAAAATACACATTTGCTTTCTAAAGCACAGGCTTTTCTTGACCAAATATGCCCCAAAGCCCCTGAAGTCACTATGAGAAGTATTTTCAATGAAATTATCCAACTTCAGGCCCTAGATTCCAATAACCTTTCCTCTACAACCAATTGAGAAACAGCTCACTTTATTGATAAGCATAACCCCCTACACATCTTCCAACTGTGTGACCTAGTTCTTTTCTACCATCACAGACTGGAGGTCATGACATACCAAATTGGGTACCAACTAGTTGGGGCCTTACAGAATCATATATAGATGGGGCAACAAACACTCAATAGTAGAGGTTATTCATGGTACCATAGTAAAACGAGTACATAGTTTCTTTCTCCATCTGTTTCCCCCCTGCGCCAAGATATAGAGGGGGTGTTGTCAAGATTCTACCCAAATCAGAGATTAAGATGAGTTGTATAATGGGATTCAAAATCAAACTGGCGATTTGGATGAGTTGGATGATGGGATTTAAACCCAAACCGTCCAAAAAGCTGCAACCATTATTGGAAATAATCCCCGAGAAATTTCAGCCCTAGTATTGGGATTCAAACCCAAACTATGAGGCGAATGAATCATAATTAGGTAATACAAAATACATCTTGGCTTAGTATGCATTAATATGGACCAGTTAACCTCCCTGATTGCCCTTATAATTTCATGTCTATAGAAAAAACTTTACTTTTTCTCCTTTTCATAATTTTAAAATAAAATTGTATTTATTGGAATTTTCCCCATAAGGTATATTATCTGGTATAAAGACTTTTTTGAACAAGAAAAAGAAAAAGGTATTCTAGTACTAAAAAAGAAAAAAAAAGAAAAAGGTATTTATACAACATATTTGAGCTTTGGGTCACCTGGCCAACAATTAACAAGGGATATGTGGTATCGCACCTGTGATCTCAACAAGGACCATCAAATCCTCTTATTTGCTGTGCAAAAATAATGAGATTACTTTAATTATATAATGTCTTAAGTCATCTGCAACCTCAATTATTCATCTTACCAATTTATAGGGCCTGAGTCTAGTGGGTTTAATTTCCAATTTTAAACAGGGATCTATAGAGATTGCCTTTTTCATCAGCATGTTACCTTTAATATTTTGACCTTGACTAGTATTTCTGTGAGCATCAGCTTTAGCCTTTGTGTCCTCAATGGCTGTTATAAGTGAAAACTGAAACAACTTACTGTTTGTCTAGTTTCTTATAACTTAAATTGTTTTCTGCTGTTAAGATGCCTTATGTCTAGTTTTTAAAGTTCCACAACTTTTACCCATGGTTATAAAAACAGTGGCGTGTTTTGTGTCAAATTGAGTAATGGTTATTTTAGTAAAATCAGAATGATGTGCAAATTGGAAAGCAGCCTTGCTGTTCTGACTTATAATAATAGAAATACATCATAGGCGGTACTTATGCACTCAGTTTGCACACTCAACTGGGGGTATTAGGATAAGGGATGGTACTATTTGATGACAAGGTTGACAAAAAAGTAAAATAAATAAATTAGAAACAAACATGGGACCATGATCTGAATCCACTTCTTCATTTCAGTAACTAGTAAAATTTTAAAGAAATTTATTGCAGCCCACATAAGCATTTTTAAAGGTAAAATGAAAAACTAAACACGTTTAGTGCAATAATCCACTACTTTTTCTGCAAAAACCCCTTTGATACTGAGAAACAAACCAAAATATTTATAACTGAAAACAACAGCTGTAAAATCTAAAGTGTTTTGGGGAGGCCTTGAGGATGCGACAATAACAGTTTTTGTTAGCACACAATATGCATTTAGTGATTTATTTTTATACCATAAATGGATGTCTTAGAGTCAGTCGCTACTAATGGTGATAATGCCATGTTTATTTAAGATATAAAAATATCAGTCAACAAGGCACTGTAAAGACTCTGGGAACAAGAGGTTACTGATACAATAAGATTGTAAAAGTTATCAAGATACTGATGAGAAAAACAATCTAAACAACCCAAATTATAATAGATTAAATTTTAACCTTATAATGATGGCGCATTGTCCAAAATCAATACTGTGTCAATTTATAAAGTGGTTTTATAAAGATGGGTGAAAAGACTTTTAGAGAATAGATTAAAAGGCAGCAGGTCTGAGATCTATGCTATTTGCACAATATATCCAATGAAGCAATGAACATATCAATATGGACGCCAGTCCTAAAACAAATTGTGCAATTTAATTATTATTTTTAACACTATGAGAAACAAATTTCTGTTTTAGAAAGAGAAGTTTCTTATAAAAAATACTCAATAAGATGGTCTCAACGTTTTTGATACTAAAATTGCCAGTCCAGGCTAAAAGTGGACATCCACAAAAAGATTAATAAGCTTAGGAAAATTAACTGACTATATAAATGAAAATATTTTGTAGGGAAACTGAACCTCTGAAATTTATGGAAAGTCTACTCATATTGTAAAAAAGTAAAATTGCAAGTCATTTAATATCATTAATTTGGAACCATATACAGTTCTTGTTAGGTCTCCAATATGTTTTGAGAGAAAAAACTGTGGAAAATCGTCCTTAGGAGTATAGAAAGACTGGCCAAAAAAATTTATAGAATTCTTAAAAAACCCATTAAGACATCATGAGGCTCAAACCCCACAAATCAGCAATGGCGTCGAAAATTTGTCACAAAGTTCTGAGACAACTAAAAACCACAATAAAAAACAACTCTAATGCAACAGACATTATTGCAATAATAATCATACTTCACCCAAAAAAGATAATATTTGGAACTTATACCCAGCTTACTATAGTTTGAGTACCTTTGAAAAGAGAAATAAACTTTTTATTGAAGATTTGAAGTATTGCGTTCCAAAGTTGTCAGTTAGAGTTTGAGAATTGAATCTGAGCTAAAAACTTTTACAATAAAATTTGAGATTAGTTTGCCATATATTACCACTTTAAAAATTAAATACAAGGGTGGTCTGCATAGATCTCATCCTAACACTAAAAAAAGATATCTTAGGTAGGAATGTTTCATCAATTTATATCCCTTAATATTAATACATATGATCCAGAGATTCTATAATGCCATTAAACCATATAAGTAGTAAACTTCTAGATTTGCAAAAACCCTTTACAGTTGCAACCACATCTTCATTAGAAAGTTTTTCAGAGAGAAAGTGATTAAGTTTTTAAAGAGAAATGAAAGTAAATGGGAGCTTGAATGGACAATAGGGTGTATGCTTGAGTGATTCATAGCACAAAGCTCTCAAGTATCTTATTGCCAAAATACTCTTGTGGGAAGGTGCATTATCATAATGGATTTCTTTCTTTTTAAAACTTAGGTCTATACTGTCAATTTTTTGTTAGTTTTGTCGTTAGGGTTAATTAGTATACTATGTGTACTGTTCTACCATTTTCTAGTTAGTTAATTACAAAACAAATTTAGCATTCTAAAACACCAATACCATGATTTTTTGCTGATGGGTCTGGTTTTTCTTTCTTTGACACTGACATCTAGCTCCACTCCAATTTTTAACTTTTGTTTAATATCTAGAGTGTAATGATGAATCCATGTTTAATCAATAGTAAAAAATATTTGCTTGAATATGTTGATTTATATATAAACAAATAATGCAGTTTTCACAGATTTTCTAGATAAATAATTTATTATTTACTGTAGTTTATGGCACTTATCTTATGCAAAGATTTTTTTTGAAATTATTTGTGCAAAACATACCCTACACAGTTTTATGAGTCACAGCCTCTGCAATTACACAGAACTTAATCTTTCAGTCATAAATAAAGGGCTTCAATTTTTTAGCACTAGGTGGTCCCAACTTACAGGAGGATACACCAATCTCAAATAAAGGACTTCATATTATATTAAGATTCATAATGTTGTGCTTTTTGAGCACCCCTAACATGGATCATATTCAAGGCTGATACTATCATAAATGAACTTGGAAGTCCATATCTTAATTTTGAAAATGAGAGAACCATTTTAATAAGAATTTATAAATTTTTATAAATTACATAAGACATCAAACTTTATTAAAAATTACCACTCCAAAATAATGAATTTTGGTCAGTTTATAAAATATATACAATTACGCTCTTTTAATATTTAAAAAAATGCACATTTTAGATTAGATCACAATCTAAAATTTACAGATTGACAGGCATACCAACCCAAAGGAATGAAAGCTTTTCTCATAGAGTTAGTGTCTATGATTGAGACTGAAACTTTTCAGTCTCCTTTGTATTTGAAAAAATCACCATAAGTGTTCTCTGGGCGCTTTTCTGATAACTTGCCATTTGCCTTATGGATCTTGCCAAAGTTTTGGCTAGTGGGGCGGCCTACTACTTACTTTTTATCTGTAATCTTTGAAGCTCCACTAATATAATTTGAAAAGGAGTTTACAGAATCTTCCTTGATCATCTTTTTTGGCCTTGTCCTTTTTAGGGTGCTCACTAATAAATAGAATGGATCTTTCTGCGAAAAATATCTACTATTACCTTGACATCTCTCAAAATTAGATAAATTTTCAACTACTTATTCAATTCTTGATGATTTGATTCCTGGTTGTAAATCTTTTAAAAAAGTTTACTGCACAGGTTCTTTAGACTGAAGTGCAATAATGGAGATACTAATTGTATAGTGACAATTACAATTAATTTTACACTATATTGACCATAATCAGATATCATATTATTGTCAAGTGACATCTACCTCACTCAAGATTACTTAAAATTAGATAATAGTAACTAATACCTCCACTTTATAAAATGAAGAAAAATATAATAAAAATCAAAGTTGCCCAGAGCTATTTTTAATAAAACAAGGGGGTTTATATAGTAATTTGAAAGTTCAGTGATCAAAACTTTTTGATAAACTCTTCTTAAAATGAATTTCATCATTAACAAACTTGTTCCCAAAGAGAAAAAAATCCTATATTATATAACACTTCTGTTGTCAATTTTAACCTGTGTAACATTCATCAACCAGATTATACCCTTAAAGGTGACTTCAGAAATGGCGCGTTTCACACCTTTAAAAACACAAGTATATTAACCTTTAAAAGCTGGAAGATATGCTTAGGTCATAGAACATTTTATCTCTTTACAACAGGACGCATCACCCAGGTAATTCACTCACTACCATAAAGACAAGAATTACAACGTTTTAGTGATTTAAGAGGAAACACCTCTAAATGATTGTTGTCTCAATCCATGTGATCCTCATAAGGAATTAATTATTGGCTATATGTTGGAATTTTGGCGGAAGCAATGCAGTTGACGATGGTTGCACAGGAGTTAATACTCACTGATACAACAGAAGGGTGATATGAAAATTACTGTTTCTCAAATAAATGTAATATAATATAAAGTAGAATCTAAGAGTTTTACAACCAAAATCTTTATTTACATGAAATAAAAACACTACTATCAATCCAGGAATTTTCACAAAATATGGTGTGCACCGCAGAGTTGCACCATGGTCAACAATCTAAAAAATCCCCCTTCTAACTCCTCGTCACCGCTCTTACCCTCCTTTCTGCAGCTGCTGGCCTTCATCCCAGCAAAGATGGTATTCTTATAAATTAATTTGCTCAATGTAATTCTCTGTGGATTTTTTACTGCCACCACATTTCCATTTATCCTCAGAAGTTGACTTTTACTCAATTATCCACAGCTTCAGTTTTCAGTTATTGAGTTACTTTTATTTAACTAATATAAATATTGATCATAAGCATCATTTAACCAGTGATAAAAATAACCTAAATCACAATCAAGATTAGTTCCTGCTACTCTCAGATCTAGATGTTTTTCCATAATATCTCAACTACTAAAATCACCTTAGTCTCACCATTGTGGTAGGAAACCATCACGTTAATTTCCTGTCATTTCCTTTTTAACTAAATGGTATTCCTCCAGAGTGACACATACATTATGTTCTTATCAACTAATCTGCAGAGACCTCTTCCACTTCTGGGCTAAGAACATTCCTCAAATTGGTGGTAATTTCATTCTTCACTTTTCCTATTTAACCTTCTCATTAGTGATGTATGTCTTCCCAGATTGATTTTTACATATTGTTATATGCTCAGAGGCTCTAGCATGCACTAAATTGAAAGTACGACCACTCACAGGTCCTTAACCATGTAGGCATAAGTTCCTATTTTCTCTATTAACTAGAAGGGTCCAATCCATATGATAGCCAACATATTCTTCCATCTAAATTCATGCTGATTGTGGAACAGGACATGTTCTCCTATCTTAAACAGCAGAAGTCCGCTATACCAGCGTTGATCAGAATTGTGATCCCTATTTTTTTGGCCAGACTCCTTATATATGCTTCAGTATGAACTTTGATAAGTGTGGATGTCAGAGTTGTCAATAGCATTGTGGATCCATTCTACCAGTGTCCTCTACTCAAGGGTAGAGTAGTGGGGCAGGGATGGGTGACTCCCATAGAGCAGCTGAAGGAACTCTTTCCAGCTGCAGATTGATAGCTGATGGTATACACAAAAAACTGAGTTGAATAGAAGAGTGCTTCAATCAGATGGATGGCTTCTCGCAAGCTTTTTGAGGATATTCACTAAAGTACAGTTAACCCACTCAACGGTTACATTGTGTTCAGGGTAATATGGAGTCATAGTATCCCGTTTTTTACCATCAACTTGTTCAACTTAGGTAGAACATGTTAAGTGAAGTTCATTCTGTTGTCTGTGAGTATAAACTGCGGGTAGCTATGTCATTGAAGGATGCACTCCAATATAAATTTGGCAGCAGTTACTGGCCCCAAATCTCTGATTTCTCGTGCCTTCACCCACTTCACCAAATGCTCTATTGCTACCATGATGTACTTGGAGTGATTTGTGCCCGTTGGCAAGGGCCCACAACGTTGATGGACATGGTATGCCAGGCAAACTTGGGTTTCACCAGGCGATAAAAGGTTTTTCTGGTAAAATGGGTTTTCCACTTAAAATTGATGACAGCAAGAGATAATTTTATGTCCAAGTACATACTCACCCAGTAGTATCACAACTGCAAGAACTTTAACATTTTATATAGCTCTCCACGCCTATCACCTTGTTTTCTTCCATAACAATGCTCAGTCAGGAGAAGGGTTTAATAAAACTCACCTTAGCATAACCAATCTTCTTGTATAACTCATCGTTCCTCAAGAAGGTATCAGCCCTCATTCCATCTAAATTAAAATGATTTGCGGCAATTTGTTGGCGTACTTTCCACTGATTATTTTTTACATCATACCAGCAAAAGCTGATATAATGGCAACCATCGTAGCTGTGAAAAGCAGTGTTATGGTGCTTCACACTTGGCTGGTTGGAATCACAAAATTCTGCACTTGAAACTTGAGTGCCTACCATGCAAGGCGCCCCTCCAGCCCCTGAAGATTTTGTAATCAGTGCAATAAAGCGTGATTGGTCACAACCCAAAACATAACTCCATGAAGATACACCCAAAACTGTTTGTATTCATAAATTACCACTAGGAACTCCTGCTCGGTCACAATGTAATTCCACTTGTGACAGCTTAAACTCTGGCTGCAATAAGCGATGGGGTGCTCCACCCCATTATCATCATCCCACTGAGTTGATACTGCTACCATGGCAAATAAGGAAGCGTCATTATGAACAATGAACTCCTTTTTGAGGTTCAGATATTGCATCACTGAAGCATCAGTTAATGCCATCTGGAGTGTTGAAGGCGCTCTGACATTGTTTTTTCACTCAAACGTGGCATCTTTTTTCATCAAAAAAGTGGAGCCCCAACATAACTGAAATTGGATATAAAGCGTTAGTAGTAATTGAACATGCTAAAAAAATACTTGGACTTCTCGCTTGGTACAGGGTCTTCATCTTCCTGATGGCTTCTACCTTAGCCATTTGCAGTCTAAGTCATCTAGCATCTACCATAACCTGAGATATTCCTATTGGTCTTTGAAAAAGTAAAATTTACGAGGCTTAATCTTTATTTTAACCTCTGCAAGCTGGAGGAAAACCTCCTTAAATGATTTAGATGCTCCAAAAATGTCCATGAGATGACTTTAATGTTGTCAAGGTAAACTAAAACACACGACAGCCTACAGTCTCCCATAATAGTGTCCATAGCCTCTAAGATGCACGGAGGCACTACATAGCCCCTGAGGCATATAAGTGGTTGGAATAACCCCTTGGAAATGTTTATGGCACGCTTCTCTTGTTCTGCCATGGGCAACTTGATTTTCCAATAACCTGATATCAATTTATAGACAAGGATAGTGAGTGCCGCCCAAGTGATCTAAAGCATCATCAATTTGGAGCAGTGGGTATGAATCCTTTTCTGGTGACAATGTTAAGTTTCCAGTAGTTGATTAGCACCTAGTTGGTGCCATCCTTCTTTTTATCAATTAACAAAGCGAAGCCCAAAGGCTCATAGATGGCTCCAGAACTCTCTTCTCCAGCAGTATCTCTATTTCTTCAGAAACTACCTCATCTGCAGTTCTCAAATGCAAATCATCCAGGACTGAATAAGATGGTAGAATCCTGTGTCCAACTGATGTATGACGCCATGAGCACATCCCAAATTGTGATTTTCAGAAGCGAACATTTCCTAATATTTCTTTATTTAGCATTGTCAAATATCCTGATATCAGACATGATGAATAATGATCATTTGATCCTTAAGCTGAATTAACATCTAGACCCAAGGAGGGGGTTAAATCCATTATCTCAATAAATTACCTTGAGAATTAATAGTTAGCACATCTCTAGTCAACTCTAGCAAAGCTCTTACAAACCATTTCAAGTTTAGGATACCCCAAAGATGAATTCCTGCCTATTCAAAATGATGGATCATCTGAAGGTTAGGTTACAACCACTTATAGCGGCACTAAGGCAGAAAATTTTAGATGAACCCAAAAAAGTCAGGAATCAATAAATTGCTATATGATCAACCTAAGTGACACAGTATCATCCAACTTGGGTACTATATTTACATTTAAGCCGAGCCAAAATTATGATACAAAGGCATTATAACATCTATAATGTATCATTTGATAAAGAGCCTCCCTTCCATATTTCCCCTCTATTATCATTAATCCTTTTCTTTTTGCGGTTTATATTGTTAATTGAAACGTATAAAAACAAATGAATTATACTATATTAAGGGTACTTTGTTTCTTCTATATCTCTTTTTGGTACTTGAATTCAATAAAGTACATTTCGCCATATTTACCATAGGACGGATAATCTAGCTGACAGGGCATAAGAAGTGTTTTTTTACCCTTTTAAATAGAAGATATACGTGTTGTACAACTTAGTAGGTCTCAAGTATTGACTGTTGGGCTTCTTGTGCATAGCACTATCAAGCTTAAAAGTGGAAGCCCTACAGGCTGGTGCTCACTATGTGGGATCAACTGACGCTTAAGGATATCTGCAAAAATTGATTGAAACATGGAAATTAACCTCATTGATAGTGTAACCCACTGGGTGCACAACGGAAAATATGAAGATGAATTAATGGGAAGTCCACCCCTCGTCACATTTAAAGATGTTCAAGAAAATCCTATGAGGATTCCCAAATCTCGTCGTCTTACTTGGATTTTAAATGAAGGATTTAAATCATTACTTCGTTGACTCATTAGTACAGGAGAAAGAGGCACCCGCAAAAGGTCATCTACTATGGACAGATCTCTCGTGAACCTGTATGAATCCAGTTCTCCCCAGAGGTTTATGGATCAAGTGCGAAAATATCTCTCTATATCATGAAATTTGTACACCTGCGCTCTATCATATCATGCAATTACATATAGTTTATAGCAAGGAACTCCACCATCATATAAATACCCAAGGTGCACTATGGATGGCTTACAAGCAGATATATAATTTATAATCTCAAAGTAAGGAGTCTTCCGCCGTTTAATTGAAGCAAACTGTTCCTACATTATTCAGCACCATAGTCAAATGTGGACTATTGATTCTGGTGCTATCAATTATGTGGCGGAAGTTGTGAAGCTTTTAAGAAGACATCATGGAGGCAAAAAACTCAAATCAATTATTTAAGCCTTTGCTGAAGAGCTCCATCAACAGGATAGTGTAGCTCTTGCAAAATGGAAGCAAAAAAGATTCTACTATCCTTTACCAAAAGTAAGAGCAAATCTCCCTCCTTAAGGCACAGTTAGAACAACTCTATTATTAATTAATGAGCTGGAGGCCCATCAAATCTTCGAGACTTCATCAGTGTCACAAGATATCATTTCTTGAGTAGCTCAGGTTGAGCAGGAGCTAGCAAACCATTCAGCTTGGGAATATACTGTCCATTACTGAGCGACTCAATAAGTTGGAGAGTGATTTGAGAGGCAATTTCTTCAACCAGGAGGACATTAACCAAGTCTAACGTCGCCACAATGAAGCTGAGAAACGCTGTTTTACTCTCACAGAAGAGTTAAAAGCCTAGACTGACAAGCCTCCTCAAAGCACCACATGCAAAGAGATGATTAAGAACTTAATTCAGTGCATTAATATCTTGGAGGATGAGAACAAGCTTTTGCAAACATACCGCTCATACACTCACCAACAAATTCATGATCTGGACATCCACGTTAAGAACTTGGAGAACAATAAAATCGTTCTTAAAAGTAGAATCAATCTGTTAAATGTTACGCCAAGACTTACCCCGTTTGAAATGGAGCAACATCTCAATCTCTACATGTCTAAGTATGTCAATTGGGGCATCAGATGACTAGAGTGACTTAGAACTGAGACTATAAGATCTGAAGCTCTTGAGGATATGCCATTAGTATATTGGAGACCACTACCTTTAAGCCCACATTCAAGACAGGTTTACATCTTGAAAAGGAGTATTACATAATTCCTCTATATTTATGAAGCCGCGATGAAAGGTGCAACTGATCATAAAAAGGTTAAGATTTTTTGTTTAAGCCATATGGCTCAAGAGGTTATAGTGCTATATAGACGACTTGCATACCTGGAGAGAATTAAAGGAAGCGCTTATAAATAAATTTGGGTCAAAGCAGAGGCTGAGCATGAATAAACAGGCCTTCATGAGAATTGCATTTTACCATAATAAAACCTTTGCTGAATTATCTGAAAACTTTTATATAGAAGCTCAAACGCTGTTAACCTTAAAGATGATGACTCTTAGGATGACGCTGTTGCTTCTGTCATTGATTTTTTACAAGTAACCCAGACCTAGCCATGAACGTCACATTTGTAAAGTGAATCTTCAATTCCATATTGGACATTAAGGAAGCTATGCTTGATGTAATTGACATAAACAATCCAGAGACTTCACAAAAGGCCTCCATGAAACCTAGAGTATATACCATGGAATAAGGAAAGCCTGAAAAGATGTAAAATCAAGATGCTTCTACTGCAAAAAAACATTCATACCAATAATATGTGTTTCAAGAAGAGCCCTGCCTTTTCTGAGAAGGGAAAAAGTAGGTCGGCTTAAGTTCATGTACCTCTAAAGTAAACCATCCCAAAGTACCTGAAAGTGATACAGTGTCAATTGCTGACCTCGCTTGCATTAAAAATGAACCTGATGATGACTCAGAAGGGAGTCATGAGGATACAGTTTTTACATTATATGTTTAGCTGCTGAGCTCGCCATCCTGGAAATTTTAAACGATAAAATTATAAACGATGCTCAGATTCCCAAAGGAACTCATCTCAGAAAGGTTATAGGGTGCCCTCAGATAATTGGTACAGCCAGAGATGCTAATCAGTATCTTGCCCTGTTGATCTGACCCATCTTGAGCGTCCACAGTCTGATAAAAATCAAGAAGAAGCATCCTAAGACTTCATGAAAGCTCAATGAAACATTTCGCCTCAACGAGGTGTAAGCTATTCCACCAAAGTTTGGAGAAACCATCACCATTGTGGATTTGGTAAATCATAAGGTCCAAGTTATGGCTACCTTAAATATGGGATCACTATCAACGTTGTGTATTTCCACCTCATCAAGAATATTAAGCTTGCTCCAGACCTTTAAAAAATCAAGAGTACAAAAACGCTGGTCCAAACAACACCAAGGTGATAGGTGCATACTCATCTATGCGAATCTAAGGTGGCAAATTAGTATCTTCAGCTCCTGCAGTTGCCCTTGATAACAGTCAATATGATGTTCTTATCACGACGCAATTTATAATTAATATGAAGATGTTATCAATCTAATAAAAGGATATTTGTATCACCGTGACTATAAAATTCCCCTTATCTTAGATAATAAAGATTAAAGCAAGAATGATTACTCTTGTCTGTTCGAGTACCCTGTTTCTAATTTAGATTTTCAATATTCTACTTCTGGAAGAAACACGAAAAAACTACATGACAGTAGTTTTTTGAAGAGGTCATACCATGTTATACTCAAGGAGGTAAAAATTAAACATGGAAAACATTGAGTGGTTGCTACCAACATAACCATGCTTATACCCCAAACTGCATGCTACACATTAATAGTGTCATTGGAGCAAGTAGGTTTGAACCAAGGGTTTTACCATGAGTCCTCAATCTAGCTTATCAGCGGCCTATTGATACATTACTTGGAACTTAACAACATTGATATCATTGTCAAGAAGCATCAAGAAAATGGGAAAGTTCAATTACTTACCATTGATGAAATTGACAAGGTACCCTTTATTGGTGCGCACCCTGATTTTAATCTACCTGCTGACAATTTAATTTGTGCTATTACGCAAGTCCAAATATCTAATAAGTTGAATCTGGACGAACTTGAAAAAGTGCATTAACTACTTGAAGATGATCAGGATTTCGCTTTTCTTTCCTGTAATGATAACATCAGTTACTAAGATTCGATTCAAGAAGATAATTTTGAAAATCACACAGGTGAAATGAGAGAATTTAATAAATCCCAACTAAACTGGGCGAAAGTTGTATTGGGCAATGGCCAAAACGGTGCACCCAAGGGCAAAAAACGCCTTGGAGGGGGACTAGGAGCCAATGCCGCCAAAAAACCCAAACCCAAACACTGCCCAGGTTTGTGGAATTTACCACAAAACAAAGCCAATACATAGAAATATAGTATGCACAGCCCCTATCAAAAGTAGAACACGGGCTCCGACTTTTCCTAGGGGTAGAATCCCCAACCCTGTGGGAAAAGGTAGGCGAGGCACAGGCCTCCCTCTTTCCCCATGCGGTATACATTACCACCCACACCATCCACCATGGCTGGATCAATATGGGTTTCAAAACCAAAGAAGATGCAGATGCCACCGCAAAAGTCTGTGTCAAGATAGCCCTCCCCAAGGGCAAATGAATTGTGCACACCACGCACACCAGATGGAACAAAGCAAACACTTTGTTTATCTCATTTGACTCGCTTCTCACCAACCTCCCCCATAAGCTAATCAAGGAAGAATTCTGATTCAGCCTTCTGAGCTATGGATAAATAAAACAACTAGAATTACAGCGATTCCACCTGATGCCAAACCTGTGCACAGGAAAGGCAATTGCTGTAATTGACCTGGCCCCTGATGTTGCTGCGAACTTAACCAAAATACCACACACCATGGTGTTTCACCTTCCAGATGGGGGAGTGTCAAAACCTTTCCACATCACACCAGAACGCACAAAGCCCATCTGCAACCATTGCACCGCACCGGGGCAGAAGGAACATGCATGCCTCGTGAAAGAGGGCATCATGGACCCAGACTTTTGTGATGACACTATGGATGAAGATGAGGAGACCTTCAGAAGAATGGTCGATGCCAACCACGCTTTCCTCTGGGGAGAGGACGGACACTACATCCTCATAGAACCAATCTCACCCAAGTTATGCAAACAGGTGCAGAAGGCCCACAAGCAGGCAGCCGCAAAGGCTGTATCACTTGCAACCTCCTCCATCGACCCAAACCAAAATTTAGAGGACAGAGAGGAAACCAGCCAATAAGACTAGAATGCCCAAGCTGGAGCAACCATTGATGATACTATCCAAGCCAAACAGTTGTATTGGACAACCCATGCAGAAAATTTTCTCAACAAGCTGACAGAATCACCATGTGATCTCAATCAAATAAACTTACTGGGACAATTTAACTCCACTATGGATGAGCTAACAGGGCCCAGAGCTTCAAAATCAAACCCTGAAACATCAGAATCCAATCAGTGCACCAATTTAAAT